>APFE031084935.1:0-35660 GCA_000404065.3 Pinus taeda | reverse complement strand
ATATTATAATATATATTAATATATCATGATATGTATTAACTCTAGATATATATGGAGAGAAAAACAAAAACATAGAGTGATAGAAGTGGAGAGATAGAGGGAGTGACAAGGGAGAGATGGAGATAAACTGAAGGAGAGTGGGGTAGGAGGAATAAAGAGAGAGGGAAAGAGAGTAGTGAGAGAGGGAGAGAAGGGTAAGAGAGAGCGAGGAAGACATAAAGATGGAGGTGGGAGAGAGAAGGAGAGAGGAGATAGTGACAAGGTTGGAGGGAAGAGAGAGGGAGACGGGGGGAGAGAGAGGGAGGTAGGAGAGAAAGGGATAGAGGGGAAGGACCAGAGAGAGGACTTGAGAGAGAGGAGAAGAGAGGGAGGGATAGAGAGATGGATTTTTAGGGGGATAAAGGGAGTGAAGAAGAAAGGCATAGAGAGAGAAAAGTGGAGAGAGAGAGGGAGTGACAAAGAAGAGATGGAGAGATAGTGTGTAATTTTTGGGGTGAGATAGAGAAACAAAGCAAGAGAGATGGAGAGATAGTGTGCAGGTTTTGGGGTGAGATAGAGAGACAAAGAAAGAGAGATGGAAATAAGGGAGGAGAGATGGAGAGATGAGAAAGGGAAGGAGAGAGTGATAGAGTTGGAGGGTGAAGAGAAAGAGAGAGGGGGGAGATAGAGCGAGGTGGGAGGGAAAGGGAGAGATAAGGAAGAGAGAGAGGATGTGAGAGAGAGAAGGAGATACAGATGGAGTTGGACGGGGAGAGGGGGAGGTAAAAAGAAATACATAGAGAGAGAAAGGCAGAGAGAGGGAGTGATAAGGGAGATAGTGAGAGGGAGAGAGGTGAGCAAGAGGGAAGAGAGATAGAAGGGGGAGATAGGGAGATAAGGGGAAGAGAGATAGAGAGGGAGAGGGAGAGGGAGAGGGAGTGGGAGTGAGAGATAAATAGATATGGAGAAAGAGTGTGTATGTTTTGGGGGCATAAAAAGGGACTAAGGAGAGGCAGAAGGAGATATAGATATAAATGGGAGGTGGAGAGAGGGAAGAAGAGGGAGATAGAGATAGGGAAGGAGGGAGACATAGATAGATATATATGGAGAGAGAGAGAGAGAAAGAGAGAGAGAATTTGGGGGCTGAGATAAAGAGATAAAGAAGGAGATATGGAGGGAGATATAGGTATAGATGGAGAGGGGAGAGAGGGAATAAGGTTTCCTACAATATATGCATTGGTTTCAATGTAGATGATGATTTCTAATCTTATTTGATTTCTTGCATTAGATGAATTGATTTCAGTGTAGATGTTGACTTTTAATTATATTTGATTACCTGCACAAGATGCATTGATTTCATGTAGATGTTGATTTCTATTCCCATTTGATTTCTTTCTCTAGATGCATTAATTTCAGTGTATATGGTGATTTCTAATCCTATTTGATTGTTTGCACTAGATGCATTAATTTCAGTGTAGATGTTGATTTCTAATATTATTTGGTTCCTTGCACTAGATGCATTTATTTAAGTGTATATGTTGTTTTCTAATCTTATTTGATTTCTTGCATTAGATGCATTGATTTCAATGCAATTGTTTTTTAATCATGTTTGCTTGCTTGCATTAGATGGATTAGATATTGTTAATCTTGAAGCTATAAATTATTAAAAATATTTTCAAGATTAGATGGAGGGGGGAGAGAGGGAAGAATATTTCTTGCACAAAATGCATTGATTTTAGTGTAGATGATGATTTCTAATCCTATTTGATTGCTTGCACTAGATGCATTAATTTCAGTCTCACTGTTGATTTATAATTATATCTGATTGTGTGCACTAAATGCATTGATTTCAGTGTAGATGTGGATTTCTAATCCTATTTGATTGCTTGCACTAGATGCATTGATTCGAGTGTAGATGTTGATCTCTAATATCATTTGATTGCTTGCACTAGATTAATTGATTTCAATGTAGATGTTGTTTTCTAATCCTATTTGATTTCTCACATTAGACACATTAGATGTTGTTAATCTTAAGGATGTAGGTTATTAAAAAGATATTTTTCAAGATATATTTTGTATTTCCTAAAGTGACATTATTAAGAATTAATTACTTGTCAGAAGTTGTGATACCTACACTTGACATGAAATAGATATGAAAAATCAATCCTCTTGTAAAGTGAAAATTAATCCTTAACATGATCGTCTCCCTTCTTCATCACCAACTAATGGCTAATACCCAACTACATATATTCAAAACTACATATATGCAAAATTACTAATAGATAATTGCATACAAGAATGTATTCAAAATGTTTATAAAAGGAAAATATATATTTATAAACATTCAAAATAAATCAAAATATTCTTGAAGGAGATGTGATCATTGTTTAGAGAAACAAATAATGTAAAGATTTTATAAATCTGGTCGCTCACTAGAAAAAAGAATACATTATTTCTTGACTTTGCAAAATAGACTATAAATAAAAAAAATCATCAAAATATTTTAGAAGGGAATAAATTATTTCAAACATTAGCAAAGAAACAAATTATTTCAAGAGTAAGCTTCATGCAGTAAATTATTGAAAATACTCTTTAATATATATTTAGCAATACCTGGAGGAACACTATTAAGAATTAATTAGTTGTCAAAAGTTGTGAAACCTAAAATTAAATGAAATAAATGTGCAATATCAATCCTCTTGCAAACTATTGACAATAGTGTCTCCCTTCTTCATCACCAACTAATTACTAATACTCAATTACATACATATATAAAAATATAGCACAAATGTAACATTCACAAGCATTACGATCAAAAGCCAAACACATAAACACAGAAACCACTCAAAGTATCCAAACACAGGCTTATAAACCATTCAAGGCAAGCAACATAGGCTAAATTAGAGAAGATCATGATATGGTCATACAAGAAAACAAAACATAATGTGAATTTTGAAGTTTATCTCAAACATATACGTAATAATAATAATCTAAAAATGTGACATTGTTTCCCTCAACTGGAGCCAACTTAGATCCATCTAACACTAGATTTATCATGTGTCAAGAGGGATCAAATCCCTCGAGGTGAAAAATTTTCCTCAAGTTCTACACTCCTATGATTATTAGCAGCTTAGATCCATCTAATATCAGATCTATCATGTGGCGAGAAGGATCAAATTCCTCGAGGTGAAAACCTTTCCTCAATTTCTACACTACAAAAAGAAGGTATGCACCTTGATGGGTTTGATCCCTCTCGGTGCATGATAGATCCAATATTAGATGGATCTAACCTCGTAATAATCATTGATCTGTAGGCTATTATTACACATGATAGAATGCATAGTTATTATTCAATCGGTTGCCTAGACTGATGTGCATTAAAATCAATGTGTTCATTGTGGTTGTATGACAACCATAATTTCTAGAATTATAGCTCCATTAATAAACCGGGAAATATATGGCAACCTTTGGATTTTGTACTTCCCTAAATTCAAGGGTTGGCATATACTGCCCTAGTACATTAATGTAGCCATAGCTCCAGAAAAATCAACAAAACCCAAAATAGAAGAAGCAGAAACTGATAAATATATCAGAGAGAGTTATGTACCCATTAAAATCTTCTGGAAGTGACCAGCCAGAGAGACGACAGAGTTGGAACAGAGCAGCTTTCCATTCATGGATATCCTGCAGGTTTTATCTCCCACTCATCTCATGCTCTTTGAATGCTTGGGAAAATGGGCTCCCACATTGGTCTAGATGCCGAACTTGGGCAGGAGTGACGTTGTAAAACAGAGGAATGGCAATGGATGACGGGTTTACCTGCATCTCCAATGCCATATGCGAGGCTTCCCTAAGACACCATGGTGATTGTGCATAGTTAGTGGAGAATATGGGCACTAGGATGTGACTCTCCTCAATTGCTTGCTGTAGGGTTGGAGAAATGTCGTCTCCCCTTTTGAGACTATAGGTGTCAAGGAAGGCATGGAAGCATGCATCTGTGAGGGCATGATAGAGATGGTCGACAAACCCTCTTGTCAGATCGGTCCCTCTGAAACCCAAAAAAATATCATATCTATATGGCATGTATAATATCCAATTTGTCATATTATACTATAGATTAATATATCATGATATATATTAACTGTAGATATACATGAAGAGAAGAACAAAAACATAGAATGATAGAGGTGGAGAGATAGAGGGAGTATAAGGGAGAGATGGAGATAAACTGAAGGAGGGGGGGCAGGAGGATTGAAAAGAGAGTAGTGAGAGAGGGAGAGAAGGGTAAGAGAGAGCGAGGGAGACATAAAGATGGAGGGGTGAGAGAGAAGGAGAGAGGAGACAGTGACAAGGTTGGAGGGTAGAGAGAGAGAGATGGGGGGAGAGAGAGGGAGGTAGGAGATCAAGGGATAGAGGGGGAGGACCAGAGGGAGGACCTGAGAGAGAGGATGAGAGAGGGAGGTAAGAGAGAAAGGAATAGAGGGGGAGGACCAGAGAGAGGACTTGAGAGAGAGGAGGAGAGAGGGAGGGATAGAGAGATGGAGCTTGAGGGGGAGAGAGGGAGTTAAGAAGAAGATAGAGAGATGGAGTTTGAGGGGAAGAGAGGGAGTGAAGAAGAAATACATAGAGAGAGAAAAGTGGAGAGAGAGAGGGACCGACAAAAAAGAGATGGAGAGATAGTGTGTAAGTTTTGGGGTGAGATAGAGAGACAAAGAAAGAAAGATGGAAAGAAGGGAGGAGAGAAGGAGAGATGAGAAAGGGAAGGAGAGAGTGATAGAGTTGGAGGGAAAAGAGAAAGAGAGAGGGGAGAGATAGAGGGATGTAGGAGAGAAAGGGCGAGAGAAGGAAAAGAGAGAGGATGTGAGAGAGAGAAGGAGAGATAGATGGAGTTGGAGGGGGAGAGATGGAAGTAAAAAGAAATACATAAGAGAGAGAAAGGCAGATAGAGAGAGAGAGGGAGTGATAAGGGAGATAGAGAGAGTGGGAGAGAAGTGAGAAGGAGGGAAGAAAGATAGAAGGGGGAGATAAGGAGACAAGGTGAAGAGAGACAAAGGGGGAGAGGAAGAGGGAGGGAGAGATAAATATATATGGAGAAAGAATGTGTATGTTTTAGGGGCATAAAAAGAGACAAAGAAGAGGTAGAAGGAGATAGAGATATAAATGGGATCTTGAGAGAGGGATGAAGAGAGAGATATAGAGAGGGAAGGAGGGAGACATAGATAGATATATATGGAGAGAGAGAGTGTGTGTGTGTGTTTGGGGGCGAGATAGAGAGAAAAAGAAGGATATATGGAGGGAGATATAGATATAGATGGAGAGGGGAGAGAGAGAATAAGATTTCATGCACTAAATGCATTAGTTTCATTGTAGATGATGATTTCTAATCCTATTTGATTGCTTGCATTAGATGAATTTATTTCAATGTAGATGTTGATTTCTAATTATATTTGATTTCCTGCACTAGATGCATTGATTTCATGTAGATGTTGATTTCTAATCTTATTTTATTGCTTTCTCTGTATTCTTTGATTTCAGTGTATATGGTGATTTCTAATCCTATTTTATTTCTTTCTCTAGATGCACTGATTTCATTGTATATGGTGATTTCTAATCCTATTTGATTGTTTGCACTAGATGCATTGATTTCAATGTAGATGTTGATTTCTAAGACTATTTGATTCCTTGCACTAGATGTGTTTATTTAAGTGTAGATGTTGATTTCTAATCTTATTTGATTGCTTGCATTAGATGCATTGATTTCAGTGCAGTTTTTTTTTAATCCTATTTGCTTGCTTTCATTAGATGGATTAGATATTATTAATCTTGAAGCTATAAATTATTAAAAATATTTTTCAACATTAGATGGAGGGGGGAGAGAGGGAAGAAAATTTCTTGCACAAGATGCATTGATTTCAGTGTAGATGATTATTTCTAATCCTATTTGATTACTTGCACTAGATGCATTGATTCAAGTGTAGATGTTGATCTCTAATATCATTTGATTGCTTGCACTAGATTAATTGATTTCAATGTAGATGTTGTTTTCTAATCCTATTTGATTTCTCACATTAGACGCATTAGATGTTGCTAATCTTAAGGATGTAGGTTATTGAAAATATATTTTTCAAGATATATTTAATATTAACTAAAGTGACATTATTAAGAATTAATTACTTGTCAAAAGTTGTGATACCTACACTTGACATGAAATAGATATGAAAAATCAATCCTCTTGTAAAGTGAAAATTAATCCTTAACAAGATCGTCTCCCTTCTTCATCACCGAATAGTTACTAATACCCAAGTACATATATTGAAAACTACATATATGCAAAATTACTAATAGATAATTCCATACAACAATGTATTCAAAAGGTATATAAAAGGAAAATATATATTTATAAACATTCAAAATAAATCAAAATATTCTTGAAGGAGATGTGATAATTGTTTAGAGAAACAAATAATGTAAAGATTCTATAAATATGACCACTCATTAAAAAAAAATACATTGTTTCTTGACTTTGCAAAATAGAATATAAATAAATAAAAAAATCATCAAAATATTCTAGAAGGGAATAAATTATTTCAAATATTAGCAAAGAAACAAATTATTTCAGGAGTAAGCTTCATGAAGTAAATTATTGAAAATACTCTTTAATATATATTTAGCAATACGTGGAGGAACACTATTAAGAATTAATTAGTTGTCAAAAGTTGTGATACCTAAAATTAAACAAAATAAATGTGCAATATCAATCCTCTTGCAAACTATTGACAATAGTGTCTCCCCCGTTCATCACCAACTAATTACTAATACTCAATTACATACATATATAAAAATATAGCACAAATGTAACATTCACAGGCATTACGATCGAAAGCCAAACACATAAACACACAAACCACTCAAAGCTTCCAAACATGGGCTTATAACCCATTCAAGGCAAGCAACATAGGCTAAATTAAAGAAGATCATGATATGGTCATACAAGCAAAGAAAACATAATGTGAATTTTGAAGTTTATCTCAAACATATACATAATAATGATAATCTAAAAATGTGACATTGTTTCCCTCAACTGGAGCCAACTTAGATCCGTCTAACACCAGATTTATCATGTGTTGAGAGGGATCAAATCCCTCAAGGTGAAAAATTTTCCTCAAGTTCTACACTCCAATGATTATTAGCAAGTTAGATCCATCTAATATCAGATCTATCATGTGGTGAGAAGGATAAAATTCATCGAGGTGCAAGCCTTTCCTCAAGTTATACACTCCAAAAAGAAGGTTTGCACCTCGATGGATTTGATCCCTCTCGGTGCATGATAGATCCAATATTAGATGGATCTAAGCTCGTAATAATCAACGATCCATTGGCTATCATCACACATGATAGAATGCATAGTTATTATTCAATCGCTTTCCTATAATGATGTGCATGAAAATCAACGTGTCTATTGTGGTTGTATGGCAACCAATATTTCTAGAATTATAGCTCCATTAATAAACTGGGCAATATATGGCAAGCTTTGGATTTCGTACTTCCCTAAATCCAAGGGTTGGCATATACTACCCCAGTACATTAATGGAGCCATAGCTTCAGAAATATTGATAACCCTCTGGTATTGGAGTTCTTATGACCACATTGTTGTTAAAGGAGGTTCTAGTAATTATGTAGCTAAACAAGATGGAATTTTGAACGATAAATTGTTTGTTATAGAGTGATTTGTCTAAACCGTCAAAATCTTTCCTAGAAACTGTGAAAAGATGGATGAGATGTGTGAAAACTATAAAACTTGATGAGTGAGTCTAATTTGAAATTCCAACCAAAGTCGCTCGTTCTCCCAAACGACCACGCAACTCACTTACACATGTTCATACTAGACAAAAGCCCTATTGTTCACTTACACATGTTCATACTAGACAAAAACCCTATTGCTAGAGCCGAATTGGCAAATTCGTTGATTTGGCACATAGGCACATCAAACCTTGTCAAATCTGGACAACGAACTTACACATTGAACAAACAGGCACTAAAATGAAATGGGCATTGAAATGAAACGATTAGTATAGTGACATTGAAATGCATTGATGAACATTTGGTAACACCTTGTTTATTAATTTTCAAAAGCTAAAATTTTAGGGGCTAAATTAGGTATATTGATTAAGTTTTAGTGTTTTTCCATAAATTTTCTTAACCCATCCAATATTTTATAATGACTATAAATAAAAAGAAAAAAAATAGAAATTTAATTTTACAAAGATATTATTAAATATTTTACAGATTACACAATAGAAATTAGCAAATTTGGCCAAAATTTTTAAGCTTAAAAGTAAATTTCCATCCTTCAAATTTTCCATATTTTTAACATAAAAAAATTACAATTTCATATAAATCTCAAGCCAAAATAAAAGACAATTGAAATTCTAGAAAATAAGTTCCAATCTAAAAAACCCGAGTGAATTAACAATTAATTATATTAGGTTACATTATAATTTTACAATTTAATTAATTTAAAATAACTTCTTACAATCCCTTTCATTTAGAATGTCTTTTATCAATTAAAAAGGTACAAATTTGACTGGGCCACTATATAAATATTATTGGTAGTCATCCAAACCAAACTAGAGAAACCAAATTAAAAATATACAAATTTTACTTCGAGAGACGATACAAATATGATATGTGGTCATTCAATCCAACCAGAGAAACCGAATTTAGAATATACAAATTTTACTTCCCCAACCATGGGCATTTGCTAGAAATATGATATGTGGTCATTCAATCCAACCAGAGAGAAACCAAATTTAGAATATATAAATTTTACTTCCCCATCATGGACATTTGCTACAAATATGATATGTAGTCTTCCGAATCCGAACGAAAATAGAGAAACCAAATTTAAAAGATACAAATTTTAGTTCCCAGACCAAGGCTACGATAGAAATATGATCTGCGGTCATCCGAACCATACCAGAGAAACCAGATTTAAAATTTTACATATGATCATTTGAACCAAACCAGAGAAACTACAGATGACGCTGGGCTCAGACTTTTGACGGACCATGGTTGAAAATTAGTATTAAATTGAAGGCCAACTGCGGCTTCCTATCATGCAATGCTTAGCCACATCTTTGACCACGCGCTTCATAGCTACTTCATAGTTGCAATGCGCAGAGTTTATAAAAATCAACAAAATCCAAAAACAGAAGCAAAAACTGATAAATATATAACTTGGTTGATGATTTGGCACATAACCCTATGTAGTCCTCAATTTCCATGTTCTCTTGTAAGACATTGTCTCACACTGTCTAGACTCTCTTCTTCAACATCATAAGTTGTATCTTGAAATGCATGATAATTTCCTCAAAGTCCTCTACTGGCAATTCTGGTGCCTCGTTGATTGTCTCTGCATCTATCTAGATTGGATGCTCAACTATCACAATTTCAACTTGAACCTTTGACCGAATCTCTGGAAATGGCTCATCCTACACACTATGTTTGTTATAATTCCCTTTATGTTCATGATCATCATGTCAATCCACTACTATTAGTTCTTCATTCAAGTCTTCCTAGATGTCTTCCCATTGGCCTCCTCCACTCGTGGAGACAATATGTTGTTCATCTTCTCTGGTTGTCGAATGTGGATGCACTGGTGCACTTCTATCTACACTCGACTATTCAAATTCTTCATGGATGTCCCTATGGAAATATATGGACTCTTTTTTATCGGATTCTACTTCGCCATGCACTTTTGAAAGCTTGTCATCTTCTAAATCTCCTTGAATAACATCACGTTGCTACTCATCATCTTTACTTAACTGCTCAAATTTTCCATGGGTGCTCTCGTGAAAATCAATGGACATAACTATAGAAGACCCCCCATGATATGAAGGAATCCCCTCTTGCCCTATCCTTATTTCCTCCTTCCTATCACCTGGGCATGAATGGTTAGGTTCCCATGGTCCCTTACAGATAAAACATAGTCCTCTCCTTCTTAGTTCATTCTTGCTGCAAACTTTACTTCCTTTTTTCTTGCTTACTTTATAAATCCTTGTTAGCTCCTTCTGGGTCAAAACCCTTCTGAGCAATTTTATCTTTTGCCTCACCAACTTCTCGACTAGACCATAGGAAGTTGGTGATACTAGTTGTTCCTTCCTCAAAATGGTTAATAATTTGGATCTTAGTATCTTGCAGATGTCAACATCTCCTTCTAATAACAAGGACAGAATCTGTTAGGTCTGTATACTACTAGTGTAGCCCCTTATTGTTATTAGTGCAACCCCCTATTTGTATTTTTGTGCACATGTAGTCCCCATGTTGTTATTATTGTGCCCAATAGAAGCTTACTATTGTTACTGTTGTGCCCCTACAATATTATTGTTATGTAGTCTCTAATTATATTGGGACCAATTAGACTCCTATATATAGAAAGGAGGTCTTGTCATTTATATCATCCAAGAATTGTTCATTTGTGTAATGTAAAGGAGGTTTCTCCCTCGAAGAGGCTGATTTTGAAGTCGTTGATCTATCTTTTCTTCTATTTTGTGAGCTGGTTTCATAACATTTGGCATCAAAGCTTTGGATTCTAGGGTTTCGCTGCTCCAAACAGATCATCATGGTGTTCTCGCAATAATGTTTTTTATATGATGTTTCAGAAGTGGAAATTAAAACCCATGTGAGCTGAAATCTTGATAAACCTTGGATTCAAATTTCAGATCTTGTATCGCTAAATTTTCGGAGATATGATCCAAGGAAGTTAGGGTTTTTGCAGGTTCCTGAATTACATCCCAAACAGGTGACCTTAGGAAAATCGTCATAACTGTCTCTATGGACATCAGATTGAAATTTCGTCAGAATTTATTAAAAAAGGACGGATGGTAGCTTTTTGAGTATCATTTTCATGTCTAAAGCTTGAAAAAATGACATGTGGCACTTCATAAAAGTTTGCTCTACTGAAAAAGTATATAATCAGGTCATCTTGGGAGATTTGGCATAACACTTTCTTGGAGAATCCAATTTTGATCATACTAGTGGTGTTGGAAAGAGGATGCAGAGGGCTATAACGGGTTACAATTTTAGACCTTGGAGATTCGAAGTTTCAGAGATAGAACATATTCAAGATCGAGATCCTAAACACATGAAAAAGAATGACTGGAATCCAGAAAATAGAAACACCTAGTAAGAAAAATTGGAGGGATGATTTGAAGAATGTGATTAAATATATGATCAATAAGATAAATGGTATAGAAGAACAAATGAATGGTAACATGGAATATTTGAAGAAAGACATGGAAGGTTTGGAGGAAGGTGGGACAAAGTCACTACAAGAAAGGCTTCCTAATGCCAAAAAGGTAGTAGAGGAAACTCATGATGAGAACAAAATAAATTTTAATAATGATTTCATAGAATCTAACATTGGATTGAAGACCTACCATATTCCAAATATAGATATGAGGAAATTTGATGGAAAGTATCGGGTAACTTGGATACTACAAATAGAGCAATATTTTGATCTACATGATGTGCAACCACTAGAAAAGGTACGTATTGCATCTTTATATTTAGAACTGAATCAATTTATATGGTATAGAGGGATTTGTTTGTCACCTGGTCAATTTTCATGGAGGAAATGATAGCACATTATGAGGATACAAAGAGAAACACCTTCTTTAGCCAATTGATAAATCTCAAACAAAAGGGTTCAATGGCAGAGCACATTGAGGACTTCCAAAAATTGAATATAAGGGTAAATGATATTCCAGAGAAGCATATGATTGAAGTCTTCATAGGGACTTTAAATGATAACATCCAACATGAGGTTTGCCTTTGGGAACCTGATTCCTTAGAGAAGGCATATAGGTTGGCAAGAAAAATTGAAAGAAAAACTATGGAAACAAGGAAGCCTACCACTCATAACTATAAAGATGGAAGTGTTATTACTCCTAGGCTCTCACCACCTACAAGGTTGACACCATAAAAATTGGAAGAAAAAAGAGAAAAAGGGCTTTGTTACAATTGTGATAGAAAATACACTAAAGGCCATAAGTGTGCTGAGAAGAAATTAATTTACATAAATGGGGAAGAGGAGCAAGAAAAGGAACAAGAAATGTACAAAAAAGAGGATATACACTAGGAACAATCCTAGAGTAAGAAGAAATGAGTTTGACCATATCTTGTGATGCATTGACAATAACTACCACTCCTCAAACTCTCACGATAGAAGGGCAGATCAAGAAGAAAAAGGTAATAGTGTTGATTGATTTGGGTAGTACCCATAATTTTATTCATTGTAAGATAGCCAAGGAATTGAATTGCTTCCTATATCCAGCACTAGAGTGTCAAGTAATGGTTACAAATGGGGGAACCATAAATTGCTCTAGAAATTTCCATAATATCAAGCTATCCAATGGAGAATATGTCTTGAATAGTCCAATGGTTTCCATTCCAATGGGTGGTGTTGATGTTGTACTAGGAGTCTAATGATTACAATCTTTGGGGACAATAGATTTCAATTTTCAATAACTTTTCTCAATGAAATATTTTTAGGAAGTAAAAGAAGTTGAATTATGAGGTATCGAATGGAAACAAAGAAAGATAATCATATCTAATGGCATGAAAAATATTATAAAGAGAGAACAATGATGTGTAGTTGCACAATTATGTTCATTAGAGGTTCAAATAGCGAAATCATCTATTTCTCCTAATATCCAAAAAGTATTGGACAATCATTCTAAGGTTCAAGTAGTGGAAGATCACGTCAAGCATCAACCATAAGTTCTCCAAATCTTAAAAGATAACCTTACTTTGGCACAAAATCAAATGAAACAACAGGCGGAACAACATAACAATGAAAAAACTTTTGATGTAGGCAACTGGGTATTTTTATGACTACAACCATACAAAAAAATGTCCCTTAAGTAACCTAAGAAGGATAATAAATTATCACCAAAGTACTATGGTCCTTACAAGGTGATGCAAAATATTGGTACTATGGCATCCAGATTGGAGCTTCCTGCATCTTCTTGAGTGCCCCGAGTTCTCCATGTTTCATGCTTAAAGAAGGTTATAGGTGATAAGATCCTAGTTCAAACAATATTGTCAGAACTTGACAAGGGAGGAAAAATCATATTGGAACCTAAAGTAGTCATGGAATCCAGAACTCGACAGCTATGAGATTGACCAATTTCAGAGTATCTCATCAAGTGGAAGAACTTACCTGCTGAAGGTTCCATGTGGGGGATGAGAATTTTATACAAAAGAATCCATAACTACTCAAGCATTGATCAAAACTCTTTTTGAAGGAGAGGGGCATGTTAGGTCCCTATACTACTAGTGTAGCCCCTTATTGTTAATAGGAAACCCCCTTATTGTATTGATGTTCCCAAGTAGTCCCCATGTTGTTATTATTGTGCCCCATAGAAGCCCACTATTATTATTGTTGTGCCCCTACAAAATTATTTCTATGTAGGCTTTGATTATATTGAGACCACTTAGAATCCTATATATAGAAAGGAGGTCTTGAAATTTGTGTCATCCAAGAATTGTTCATCTGTGCAAAGTAAATGAGGTTTCCCCCTCAAAGAGGCTGATTTTGAAGTCATTGATCTATATTTTCTTCTATTTTGTGAGTTGGTTGCATAACACAATCTTTTGCATGATTGTTTTGACATTGTTTGAATGAGATGATGTAGTATTGGTGTAAAATTCTTGGAGCAACTGAAATATTAACTCATCACATTCCAAATTTAGAATGAATGTGACAAAGATGAAATTTTCCATGAGTTCTATAATTTTGTGTCATTTCTTGAAAGGTAGGAAGCATGATGTTTTTCAACCCTTGATGGGTTTCTGCTATCATTTACAATATCTCCCTCATGATATCATTATTGTAAGGTGGTAGTGCCTATGCTAAAGCTATGATCCTATTGAGACAAGAGGTAATTACAAGCTTGACCACTTCACAAGGATACTCCCAAAGTTTAGGTTGTATCAGCGCAAGCATGAATTTATTGGGAGCCCAACTAAGTTTCTTCCATTGCAGCTCCCCTACCCTAGACAAGGATGTGTCCAATTCCTCCTACTTGCAAAGGTATATGACTGAATTTGTTCATTGCAATTCAAATCCAAGTACGAAGAGATTAGCCCCTCTACCGAAACCACTACTATCTCGATGGCCCTTTGAATCACTACTCTGAACCATTATATTAGCACACCACCTCTTAACCCTTGCAACCACAGTGTCATTATGTTGGCAGCCCTACAACTCTTTGATGGTGGATTGTAAAATTCACGAGCCAGAAAATGGCATGTTGGTCCTTGTAATCTAGATCAAACTTTGTGCACTAGAGTATGGAATGTTGGCCTATGGAATTTGGTGTATGAATGGCTTTGGTCTTGTACCTTTCATTTTGGTGGGTGAATAACCATAATGATACGCAGTGGTGAATAACTCAATAGCAAAAATGATTTACCCTGTGGCCTATTAACAATTATGACAATAATGGATCAACCTTCTGGGTCTCGGAGTCTCAGTAACAATGTTGATGATAACATTAATGCGAACACCCTCAATTTTATCGATATTGTCTTCTCGCTGCCTGGAAACCTCATCAACATCAAAATAGGCCTCAGGACCTTCTAGTTGCACCTTAGCTGGTTACATATAGAATTGATATTACTCTTGACTCTCATTTTCTCCCTTGTTACGCATATCTAGGTTACCAAATTCAAGATATCCTAGGCCATCTATCACTGGTTTGTTGGCTACCCAATAATGATCGATATCTGATATGCTTAATGGCTCCCTTTTTTTGTTTGAAATACACTAACAAATCACTAATCCAGAATTAGAATGACCAATTTGTTCCCCTCTTCAATTTAGTATTCAAGATTTCTTGCAAAGAGCCAAATTCACAAATTGTTATCTCAGGTACGAACAGGAAGTTGTGACATACTTCCACTTCATCTCTTCATCTCTTGCTTTGTGTGGAAATACCCAATCATCCCATTGGGTGGAAGAATGCCAAACAAGATCAAACTATGAAGTACTCATATCTAGATGGCACCGTGGGTAATGTTGGGAAGAAAAATTTATGGAAAGTGGCCCCACAATTACTATGATTATTGCTTGCATTCAGAGACTTTGGGGATCCAATGAGTATTATAAACTATGGAACCCAAATAATTGACCTCTGCCACTTGATGCTAATGATTGTGGCCGCTCGTCCCTCCAATGCGATAGCTACATGGCCTTGCAACTCTGACAACTAGAAAATTTGACCATGATGCTAATGAATATGGCCTCTCGGCGTGGCTTTCAACTCATAGCTTCTGTACGATGAAATTTTCCTCAACCAAGGTGCTCAATTCTTTGTTCTCACCACAATTCGCTATGCAAGTCTCTAAATCAGCTTCTCTGACATTTGAGTAGTCCCGTGATTGATAAATTTATTGCAATTCAAAAAGCGAATAATGTCATCAAAAGGCTTTTAGCTTCATATTTCAAAATAATAATTAATCCTTTGGAAGATTAAAATAATTATCTGGTCAACTTGTATTCCAATTAGTAATTTATCCCTTATAAGTTTTGTTCTAAACCCTTTTTAGAAGATTTTCTCTTCACTTAGAAAAAATAGTTTGGACTTAAATATAATATTGAAGTATAATTTGGCCAACATAAAAAAAAAACTAAAAAGTATGCCCCTTTAAAATAATTTGGACAAAATATCTTTTATTTAGTATTTTTATAAATTTTTCCTCAGTTATAACATGATCTTCAAAATGACCTGCAAAAATGGTAATCTGGCGTCTTGAAACCCAAAATGCAATGTAACAATGATAAGCCAATTAAAGTAGCTACAGAGAGCTGCCAAAACTATTTGACATTCTAGATAGGGTGATTATGGATGATAATTGAATACCAATTTCTCTTATACCCTCGATCTTTCCCAAAGTTGATATGCAATAAACCTTCAAGATGGCAAGGAAACCAACTTTGATACCATTATAAGATCCCAAATGTCAATTTATTTAATAGATCTCACACACTTTAATGTTGTGATTAAAGTGCTTGCAATAAAAAACAATGAACACAAAAGGGATATTAAAATGAAGCCTTTTATTTATATTAATAATTGAAAATAAAGATACATGGCCATACAAGTTACACTGAAGCCCGTGCTGATGACATGTATGACTGCTCATCAATGATCAATCTAAGACAGTGAAGCACATTTGTGAATCCTGGATGGATCCACCAAAAATTTTTCATTGCAGGGTTTTTATCCCTGGATCAAGCCAGAACTCGCCACTCCAAGTTCTCATCAAACACACAAATAATATAGAAAAACTCAGGATGATCCAAATGCCTATCTCCTATCCCGTTTTATAGGCTTCATGGACTCTCTATAAACCTTATTCTATTGTTTTCCCTTGATAAATGGAGGAAAATACCATGGGACGATACCATGGGTAGATTCCGTTCATTTTGACTATAACAAGAAAAAATAATATAACATAAACATTATAAAAGAAGTAATTAATGCACAAACCGATAAACTTAAAAACAAGATTCCTTACAAAATTGAATTTGCTTGTGATAAACATTTTAGTTCTGTTGGAAATCTATCACACCTACTTTTCTTAAAATAAAATACAACATTTTGAATTTAGATATAGAAATTAGAAATTTATCTCATTTGTATTTTATTTCTAGATATTATTGTATCAAGAGATGCATTTTATAGTTGAGGAGAGGTGTAATTCCTTTCATGCTCAAAGTGGAGTTGATACATACATACATACATATATCATTCTCAATCATAAATAAAATATTTCAATATCCATACTAAATAACATAATTTAAAATCAACTTTAGTTATAGTTAAAGTAATTAATAAAAAGAATTATATTTTCACTTTCCATTAATATGAAAATGTGTAATTTTTAATTATTATTTTATGTGAGCCTTAAATAAAATGTTTGAAATATCCATGTTAATAAATATATTTCAATATGGGCATAGTATATATCTAATTTTGACCATAAATACAATATTTCAATCCCACTTTAGATAAAAGTATCACATATCCATCTTGACGATATACGAATCTAGGAAACATTTGATATGGATCAAATCTCTTGATTTGAAAATGTAATACCTTTCGTGAATTGCAAATATTTTAATTTACTTTGATATCGATCAAATCTCTTGATTTGAAAATGTAATACCCTTTGTGAATTGTAAATATCTTAATTTAATTTTGCTAAAGTCACTTGGAAAACTGTGGGCCATGCTAAAGGCATGATATGAATAAGTGATAAACATAAATGTTTATCTTTCTAGATTTCATTAATAAGTACTGTTGATGGTTAGCAATCAAAATTATTATGGGGAAAGATGTTGAAAGAGAGTTTCACATGCCAAAAAATTAAAAGACAGTTATGGGTAGAGGTGGTTAACTACCCAGATTCCTCTTCCTAGAGATAAACTGTCTCAGTTAGGGAAAAGGGAGGCATGAGGGTGAGAGGAAAAAATCATGAGGAAACCTTGTGAAATCGGAGCCTTACTGGAGGAGGCCCAACGGAGGAGAATAAAGTTGTAAGATTATTACCCATATACAATAAGTTGTTGAGGGAGCCAAGAATCTACCAAGTAAGGGATTCTTGAGCTAGTTACCCAGTGGAATCAAAAACTAAATCCCGAGTTCTCAGTTGAAATTCTAGACTAGACTTGGTAGGGGTCAAAGAATGTTCTGGATTAGACCTGATATGGTCATTGTTAAGAAACTGCGCTAGAAGTGAAACTAGATTGGGGGGATTTTTGGTTGTGGATACTGTAATAATTAGTTGGGCAAAGAAATATCCTTCCCCTTCTGACTTTCATGGAAACTTAAAATGATTAAAACATATAAGAATTATGTGTATGATTCTGTTTTATGTTTTTGTCTATTTCTAGGTGTAAGTTGTTTTTTGTAATTGTTATGTTATGACTTTTACACAAGGAAAAGGTTTGTTGTGATGTAATCTGAAACGGGACTGATGAAATATTAATTTCTTGTGGTGAGCTAGAATAGTCTCTTGACCGATCTGGGTAAATAACAACAAACCAGATACAATTATCAACTCAAAAGAAGGGTTTGGAGAGGGCAAGCAGTCCTGATTACAACCCCACACAGTTTACTCTAGACCAAACTAAGATTGAAAAATAAAAATTTTCTAAGTTTATGCTTCCAACAAAAATAAAAATAGACCATTTTATAAATATATGTGGAGTGGAGATGTATAAGGTGGAACATGTATAACTATAAGAAATAATCATCAAATGTGTTAATAGTCTAGAAAGAAAAACGTAACAGGAAGTTTTGTAACCATTGATATTATTTCACTATAAGTTGCAAGGAGTAGGAAATTATATACCATTTTTAAAATAAGAAGCACACAACTAAACAAGAAGAACTTAGTATAGTCACATAAATAGAACAATCAGTAATGATTCATTACTGGAAATAAAACCCTAGACAAAAAGGTTAATATATTGAAACCAATATTCAAAACCAGATGTTCTATAGGGTGAATTAAAAATTAAACTAATTAATAATTTACACCTAAAAAATATTCAGTGATTCAATACATAAACCATCAAGGATTGAGGTTCAGTTTCTAGGTTCAATCTTATGGAAATAATAATTACAATTTCCCATTCAAAACCTATCAATAAATAGGGTGAAACTTGTAAGGATAATGTTGTAAAGGATGCTATTAATATAGGAAAATAAAGCATAATGACACAAGCAGGGGTTCACAGTAAGGTGACAACATTTCATTATGAGTCTTAAAGAAATCCTTGGGGGAAAGAAGGAAAATGAGAATAAGGACATGATCTCTAAGAATACTTAACTCCTTGAAGTTGATCCACTATGCCGCAATCTCCAACCAACAATAGGGTGAACAGGTAGAAAACCCTAACTTGCGAAATGATGAAACCACAATGGATTACAACCTTATGCATGGTAGTAATTATGTAACTTGAGAAAATTATGAATAGGTGAAATAATTCTACATGTAGAGGTAACCCGACTCAGTCGGAAGGGTGACAAACTGAAAGGAATGCAAAAATGTTAAAATCAATCACTGTAAATAGCTCTCCAGCTGTAAACCAAATCATAACTCTCTCTCTCTCTCTCTCTCTCTCTCTCTCTCACACACACACACACACACACACACACACACACAAAGATGTTTTCTCTTATATCCATCTTTTACAAAATTTCACAAAAAATATTGGACGACAACCCAAGAGACCATAATTGTAATTATTTTGTACATGATAATTTAATGAAACCTATCCTAAAACAAATTACTCAACATATTGTCGTAAGGGAATCTCTAACAATTAATTTATATACATTAAACAATTGATAACTTGTTGATTCTCATGAGAGAATGAACTATGTTGTATGGATGCCTCAAATAATGGTTGTCTATATGTGACAAGAGCTTAACCAAGTTGGATTAAGCATGCAAACCCTAAAAAGAAAAGTGAAATAATAAACCCGAAATCCATTACAGTTATCGCAAGTCCACCCAGGCCTAGTAAAATGGAGTCACAAGAGTGCTTTGTATACCATTGAAGGTGTGGTGGAACCCTTTCACCTAGATATCCATCTCATCTAAGAGCTATTTGAAGTGGCCTTGTCCAAGATGCACAAATTCAAAAAAGGAAATTAAGAAAATAAAAATAAATTTAAAACCTATCTAAAAACCAATATAGGAGAGATAGAATAAATGTGGATATGTAAAAAAAATCTAGCAGTAAGTGACTCGGGTGCCAATATCCATAAGAAACCAAAACCTATTACAAATCTCTTTTCATGTGAGAGAAAAATGAAACTGGAAGCAGAATGGAGTCATGGGAGGAAAGTGGTTACTCCCATAATCATAGAACCTTATCCACACCATTAATCCAAATGCTAGAGATGGAAAATCAATTGATTTCTCTTTTTCCAAGGTAGAGTTAATTCTCCAGGCCACAACAACCTATCATTGGTGAGTCTAGAGAATTCACAAAGCGATGTCAACCTATTAAGACTAGTAACGATCAACATGGAAGAGTGTGGAATGTTGGATCGCAAGGATCATATAGTTTGAACAATAATATAATGTGTGAAACCAACCATAATAAATACCAAGGACTAGTGTTGAGGTTTAATGCCAAAGGATTAACAATTCATGTATTGCTTAATTTGAAATAAAAGGGGAAAGCATATATCTATATATATATATATATATAATATATATATATATATATATATTTTTATATAATATATATATATATATATAAGTATATATTTGAACATTTGTCATAATCAAGCATAGGAACCCCATAGTAATGAGAAATCATAAATATGTAAAGACACATTACTACTATGGAAAATAAGGAGTAAAATTTTTCATATTGTAAGCACGTACCATTTACTAATAGCAATACACAATGAAGCTGTAAATAATAATATAACATTTACCTTTTTAACTCTACATTTAAATCAACCAAATAATTTTTTTTTGGGTGAGATATGTTACAAGTGGTATCAGAGCCACATGTTACAATATTGTGGCCTATAACCCTGATTACAGCTAAAAACAACTTACTAGATGAGGAACCAAATAAATTTCTATGTTATGGAACTAAGTCAAAGTGAAGTGAAAGAACCTTGCCTTGAGTAATTGAAATAAATTTCATTATGTAAGCTAAGTTATAAAAATAGTAATTGAATTATTGTTGACGTACCCTTACCTACAAGAACTGATATGTTGGGCACCTAGGAGAGAAAACAGTTGTTTGGAAGACTTATTTAGTAAAACATGTTAATTAGTAAATCATATCTCGTGACTACTAGAGAGTGAGTAGAGAGAGACGTTTATGAGCTATAACGATGAGCACGTATATGCATAATAAAATCAGGAGACATATACATGTGTAAATGAAGTAAAGTATCAATTCCTATACTATTAAACAATGATAAAACATGAGATAGGTATGCATAAGAGAGAAAGCAGGGTGTTGTATATTAAATTACCCTACAAAGTATAGGATTATCTATACGATGATCACATGTTAGTAGCTACGAGACCCTTTTTTAATTCACAAAAAAGAAGAAGTTATTTTGATACATAAGATTGATATTCATAACGATGTATTATGTTAAACATTTAGTATAGATTTCTAAGGAAGGAGACAAGTATGAGAAATGGGTAAAATATATTATTGGTGCATAGGTTTACAAGTAATATTTAATTATTACACTAGATACATTTGGAAGTAATCACTCGATTGGTATAAAGTACATCCTTGCACATATACTAGTTGTTGGCCAAGAAACTTGCTGAGAGAGTTAATGAAGGAAATACTTAATGCTAAAAATAAAATTTTGAATCCTAGAAAAAAGAGTAATCTGACCTATGTATGGGAAGCAAGCTGAAAAGGAAAGGAGGCTATAGTGACAATGTAAGAAACTCAAAATAATAAGTGCGTTGAATATTAAAAGAATAGAGGATTTACACAAAATAAATTGTGTATTGAAATCAGAAGAGAGAATAAAGGCACTGAGAACCTGTAATACATAAAGCGAAATACATGGTGTATTAGTATACTTGAGGAAACTGTCTGAGCATATTTAATGATAATTTTTGTCAAATTTGAATGGAGATATAGAATGCTTATGATTAAAAAATATATATATAAATATGTGGCAATCGGGGTTATCTTGGATGAGTGGTAAAAATGGTTGGAATCCTTTTCAAAAAATTAGGCACTAGCAAGTGATATGATAGATATCAACAATGATAACAATATACAATGAATAGAGTACACACCGTTGTACCTGTAAGATAACAATGAAAGCTAAAAATTCCTATATGTCAATAATATAACTCAGGTATAAATAATTCCAATGTAGTAATAAGCATCTAGTATGAGCAAGCTTGGATTTTATGACTAACAATTTATAAAATGCTTGTAAAGGAAATTAATAAACTTTCTCATTGAGAAGTATCTTCATGAAGGGAGCCACAAAATGGCTGGTTACAATAATAGAATAATTGGCAAAAACCATCAACATGGAGGATTGTATATAAGTTAATGCCATTTGGTAACATTTTAAAATTGTAGGGTTCTTGTGTGTAGTTAGATACTTTCGCTTATTATAGCTATTAGTGTTGGAACAAGGAATTACTCATGGGGGGTGAATCAATAATAGTGATATTCTTAAAACTTTTTGTTGAGTATGATTTTAGTTCTTTCCTCTATTGTCTGCTACTTATGAGAGAATTCATTCATAAAGAAAGTGAGCAGCAAGCTTAAGCATTCATATGTTCATACAATCTATCACATGATTAGCACAGACATATTGATACTGATGTTTTCACATGGAAACCCTAAGGGAAAAAACCACCAATTTGTTGTTTTTTATGATGTAAATTAAGAACCTAATTAATTACATCAGTTTGTTTGTGAGCACCCAGACATAGGAGGCACCAAACCGCTTAGGTTAGCAAGCACCTACTTTCCAAAAGATAACAACCTCTTCTAAATATAGGCAGCCACCTCCTCTTTCCACTGTTCTAATTTTCATACAATTTTCAAATTGAAAACAGAGGCATATACAATTATGGGAAAAATACCAATCTGGTTGGTTGCAGAAACAAGTTCTTCTCTTGGTGCTCTATTATTCCATAGAATCCTTCGGTCTTACACAATAACACTTTAACCTATGTTCACAACAACATATCTTCAACACTTTGTATTTTCTCACATAGGCTCTCTGCTTCACACCATTCAGTTATGCTTTTGCACTCCTTTCACAGCACATTCTCTACTCACACTGCTTAGATTTTCAACAACGCACTCTTACCCAATTTTCTCAATGGAAATCGATGGTTTTGATCCTTTGCTACACATTGCACAATGCTGTCTCTACTTCCTTTTTGCACACTGCCCAAGTGTACCTTTGTATGGCTCCTCTTGCTGTTGTTGTGCTTGATGGTTGAATTATGCCATGGCATTAAACATAAGGATGGGATTTTGAGTTTTTCACTGACTCCTTACGTAGTCCTCTATACTGAGAATTTAATCTCAGTCTTCCTAAACACTTTACCATGACTTGTCATGCTTATTGATTGCTTCATAGAGCTTGAAAGTGCTAAGGAATGGCCACTCTATTCCTTATTTAAATCTACAAGATGTGCATAGGAAGTAGGAGATGGATTTCTTCATCTCATCAGTTCTTCTCTGTGGACCATTTGCCTCGTTGCCTTATCTTAACGCTTTCTGCAGATCCCACTGACTACATAGACTATCTTCGTTGATTTTCATTTAATCTCTAGTTGTTGACCCATCCATCCTTTTAATTCTTTGTATTGTTACATCAGAGCCACAACATATTGTAACTCATATAAAATGAAGTTACGAAATCACATAGTTAAGATACCTTTAGCCCCTTGGCACTTAGTCCTTAGTTCCTTTGGTCTCCACCAGACTATGTGCTAGTTAATTTTAGAGCCCCTGCATATCATAACTTTTATTGAAAAATCCTTACAAAATTTCAAAGTCTTGGTTGTGTTTATCTCCCTCTACTTAGCCTTTTATCACATTTCCATCATAGTACTGGGTGTCGTGACCGAGGGCATAACACTTAGGTGCTAAGCCTCGTTTATGCCCTTGGATCTCTAAACATCCACGACCAAGTGCCAATCTAAAATCGGAGCCACTTTCACCGTAACCTATTTCAAATTCCATTTGCATAAAAGTTATGAGATCCTCAACATCCGATATGTTGACCTCTGGCGCCTCGTAAGTGGTGACATGTGTCACCTTGATTTTCCCCATTAGGTCACTGAAAATGCAAAAAAAAAGCTGCCATGTGACCACCATACTACCATGTCATGCTGACATCATTTTCCACTTCAGCTCTTAAGGACCAATTGGTTGCGACCATGTGTTTATTAGGAGGAGAGAAAAAGAGCCTCCTTGGTCCCTGTTCTTGCATCGAATTCCTTTATGTTTATTTTCCTTTGTGAACCTTGGTGCTTCCATGAAATTACAATACTATAAGGACTTACGAGGTTCTGATATTCTAATGGCCTAATCCTCTGATATAGCATGCTCCGAGGTTTCGATATTCTAATGGCCTCATTCTCAGATATAGCCTTCTTCGAGGTTTGGATAAGTCTCCTGCCATAAGGTTCTGATCCAACCTTTGCTCCGAGGTTCCAATCTGACCTTTTCTCCGAGGTTCCAATGTTCTCTATTATCCTATATATCTTTCTCTTACACTGTGATTAGTCCTCTACTCTGAGGTTTCAGTATTTGGTTTCCTCTTGAGGACATCATGCTTCTTACTACGAAAATCAAGAACTTTTGATTCCGATGGCCATCTTCAGATTTCCATATACCGTTGGAAATCTTGTTCATAGAAATTTTTGTTGGAGATGGTCTGATGTAGTCTTTGAGCCCATTTGTAACCTAAAAAATGTCTCTAAACCTGAAAGATGATGTGAAGAACCTGGACCCTTGATTGAACATAGTCATAATTTTATAGCTTTTCCAATAAGATTTATACTATGGTGATTCTCTACCAGAAGCCTGAAACTACCATAGGATTCCTCCTCAGCTTGGACTACCAATCACTATAGTCATCATTTTATAGCTTTTCAATAAGCCTCCTACTATGGTGATTCTCTACGAGAAACCTACAACTACCATATGATCACCAATGCTAATTCGGTTGACATCAATGCCAACACACTCACAACCATTAGCCATCCAGATAATGCCAACTATCCAACAATATCCCCCTTTGGCATTGGTGGCAAGACCATAAGACCCCCCTGAAGCTAGGCATGGTTTTTTTCGATGCCCTAATAATCTTCTCCCCATTTGGCATCAATGAAAAAGGATACTCTCGAATACTCCCCTTAAACCCCTGCAGCCTACCCTTCCATTGGTCCTACATGCTGAGTAGTTGCTAACACCCACCAAAATGGAGTCATTTGGAAGGATGAGTCACAACTCCTATTTGCTGCTTAAGATATTCAAAGGGTTCTCTTTCCAGTGACTTAGTAAATATATCTACAAGTTGGTATTTAGTGGCCACATATTCAAGTCTGACAAAATTGGCTACAACTTGTTTCCTTAAGAAATGGAACTTGATAGGAATATGATTAGCCTTTGAATGAATTACTAGATTGTTAGAGATAATAATGGAACTTGTATTATCACACATAATTGGATTAGGATCATTCAACTCTACCTAAATATATTTTAGAATCTGGTTCAAACATAGAATTTTCATGCAATAGGTAGTAGCAACAATATACTTTGCTGAGTCAATAAAGAAATGGAGGCTTTCTTCTTGCTGACCCATGACACCAAGCATTTCCCTAAGAAGAAAGTTACACCTGAGGTGTTCTTCCTTTCATCAAGACTACCAACCCAATCAACACTAGTGTAGGCCTTCAACTTAAATTATTTTCTCTTAGCATACCACAGTCCATATTCTGTTGTTCCTTGAAGATATTTGAAAATCCTTTTGACAACAATGACATGAATTTCACAAGGGAAGGTCCTAAATTTGACCACAATACCCACAACTTGCATGATATCTAGCATTGAAGTTGTAAGATATAACAAGCTTCTTATCATGGATCTACATTCAGTCTGATTTACCAGTGGTGTCTCATATTCTTTGAGCAATTTGCAATCTGTAACCATGGGTGTGCTAACTGGATTGCACTCTTCCAGCCTGAACTTCTTCAAAGTTTCTTGAAGTTACTTGGATTGGGAGATAAACACTCTATTTTGAGACTGAGATATTTTCAATCCCAGGAATAAATACAACTCTCTGATCACGGACATTTTGAACTTTGTCTACATACATTTTGTAAATTGATGCCCCAATTTTTCCATGTCATTGCCAAATATTATGTCATCCACATATACTACTACAATTAGTAGATGGTCATCTTCAGTTTTTATGTATAGATTGCTGTCAACAATACCTTTCTTAAAGCCTTCTTGCTTAAGGTATCTATCTAGCCTTTCATACCAACCTTTGGGAGCCTGTTTGAGTCCATACAGGGCCTTTTTCAGTTTGCATACAAACCCTTCATCTGTGGTGAGCATAAATCCTTCTAGCTTCTCAATGTAAAATTCTTCTTCTAGATATCCATTGAGAAACGAAGATTTCACATCCATTTGATATAAATTTATGTTTTTATGACCTGAAAGGGCAAGAAAATTTCTGATAGCTTCTAATCTCACTAATGGTGCAAAGGTTTTCTCGAAATATACCCCTTCTATTTGGGCATACACTTTGCAGAGCAATCAAGCCTTGTTCCTCATTACTTGACCCTTCTCATTCAACTTGTATCTGAAAACCCAGTTGGTCTCAATGACATTTTTCTTTCTAGGTCTTGGAACAAGGTCCTAAGTGTCATTCTTTTCAATTTGTTCAAGTTCTTAATTCATAGCTTTCGCCCATAACTTGTGCTCACTTTCTTGGCTGACATTCTTGGGTTTAATCTGTGATTGTAGAGCCATATTTGCACAACTTGAATTGCCAAGTATTTGACTCTTCAAGTATCTGACTCTCATGATGCTCTTTTTGTACATACCTGGAAGGTTTTTTTGGCCTTGGAGTTGTGCTTGTTTCCTTGCCTTCACTAGCTCAATTTATTTCTTCTTGACCTGAGGAACTCATATTTGGATTTACTTCACCATTGGAGTTCATGTTTATTTTAGAGGACTCAGGCTATGAATCTATTTCATCTACTATCACATCAATGCAATCCTCGATCTTCTTTATTTTCTTGTTGTACCACTTATATCCTTTACTTCGAGTGGGGTACCTTTCTAATATTCCCTCATCAGCGCGAGAGTCAAAATTTCCATGATTATTATCATTTCTTTTGATGAAGCACTTGCTCCCAAAAACCTTCAAGTGTTTAACTAATGCAGGTCTTCCCTTCCACAACTCAGAGAGGGTTTTATTACTTTTACGCCTAAGTTGAGTTCTGTTTGATAGATACAATATTTTCTGGGTTTCTTCTCCCCAGAAGATGTAAGACACATCTTCTTCATCCAACATTTCTTTGGCCATTTATCGGATCATTTTGTTCTTTCTCTCCACTACTCCATTATGTTGTGGAGTTCTAGCCACTAAATACTGCCTCCTGATGTTGTGTTCCTCATAGAATTCTTCAAACTCTTTTGAAGTGTATTCTCTTCCTTTGTCTGATATTAAGCATTTGATCTTTAGATATTTCTCATTTTCAAATTGAGCTTCAAATTTTTTAAATGTTTAAATGCTTTTGATTTTTCTCTTAAGAGAACAATCGATGTGGCCATGGTAAAATCATCAATGAGAAACATAAAGCACCTTTCTCCTCTTAGGGTTTTTTCTTTGGTTGGGCCACATATATCTATGTGAATTACCTCTAGTGGTCTAAACGAAGAGAAATATTTTGACTTGAAGTGAGTCTTGGTCTATTTACTAAATTGACATGACTTGAAAATTAAGTTCTGAGGTCTTGACAGTCTCGACAAACCTTTGATAACTCCAATCTTGCTGACTCTTATCAAACTATCAAAATTCATATGGCCAAGTCTCTTGTGCCATAACTGCACTTCATTTGTCTTGCTTAAATAACAAATTACTATGGAGTCATCAAAAACATATATATTATTATGCTCTCTAATTACTTTTCCTACTAGATTTCCATCCTTCATATTGCGATCTCACATTCCTTGGATTGAAAGGTGACATCATATCCATTATCGCACATCTGGCTCACACTAAGCAAGTTGTGCTTGAGACCTTCTACATACAATACATTTTATGCCTTTGTGTTTTGATCAAGACTGACTATGCCTTTACCCTTAATTCTTGTTGAAGCATTATTTCTAACGGTGACATTGTTTCCTTTGTCCTTTTCTTTTAGCAACAATTTTTTTCTTTTATCCCCAGTCTTGTGCTTGGAAAAACTTTTATCCACATACCATCTGTTCTCTTGATTATGGGTAGATAGAGTGAGTCCATAATGCATGCTCTTTTCAGTCTTTCGTTTCCATCTCCCCTTATCCTTTTGGATATCTGACTGTCTAATATTTTGGAACCTAGATAGGTATTCAAACCTTCTTCTGCACTCACTAGATTTGTGCCCAAAATTATTACATTTGAAGCATTCAACTTCGTTTGAGAGGGGAGAGAACACATTTCAATCTTTGAGAGGAGAGTTTTGAGATATACAATTTTGATACTTATTATATCTAGGATTTTCATCTCTTTCAAGTTTGACCCTTCTACAATCAACAACATTATGTCCAAAAATATGACACTTATAACAATGACCATAAAATAAATAAGCATGCCTATTATTGGAAGTCTTATGAGTTTGTGCATGAAACTACATCGGTTGTCTAGCTGATTGATTCCTTATCCATTAATGATCTCCTCTTTGTCTTGCTTCTCTTTTGTCTTCATTGATTCTTTCTTAATGCTTCTTTGCATATCTCTGTGGTTCTTCAAATCCTACAGACCAAAATTTTATCTTCCCCATAAAATATTCCTGTGTCTGTGAATATCCTAGACCCATTTTGATTCTTGAGGGCCTTTGGATTTTTATAATCTGATCTAGTTTCCATGTGCCTTTTGCAAATTTCTCATTTAGACCCCTCAATATTTATTCCCTCAAGATCCGTTCTTAGAGAGAAAACCTCTGCCTCAAGAATTTGATAGTTCTCTTCCCATTCATGGATCAAAGCTTGAAGAACCTCTTCCTTTCATTTTGATTCTTCTAGTTTAACTTTCAAGGACAAAATTTCTTGTTTGCATGTTCTTAAGATTGTTTCCTTCCTTATCTTGAGCACCTTCTATTTTAATTGCTTCTTCTCTTCTTCTAGTTTCTCACATGTTCCTTTTTTTTCTTCTAGTATAAGGACTAAAATATATTTTCTCTTAATATCTTCCTCAAGTTTTTCTTTTTCATAAACAAACTCATCATTATAAGAGTTATGCATACCTTTTTCTACACGTTGTAATTGTTCCTTTAGCTGCTTATTCTTTTTCATTGCTTTCTTTATCTCATCCAGAACACTGATGAGTTCCCCTTCATCGTCCACTACTCCTTCTTCTTCTTCCTCTTCAAAGTCAATAATACTTTGTTTCTTGGAGTCTTTTCCAAAATCCATAAGTAAATATTTATCTGAATCATCCTCTGAATAATTTTCGTTATTTTACTTTGGTGCTGAGTTATCATATTTGGAGTAGAACCTCTTTTTCTTATAGAACTTTTTCTTTTGATGTTTCCAAGATTTGTTTCCAAGTTTCTGATCATCCTTTTATTCAAGCCTTTCTTTGTAAGGGAATTTGGATGAAAAATTTCCAACTCTTCCACAGTCAAAGCACTTAAAGGGCAACTTTCCTTTATATTTTCCTAAGCTAGGTTTCAATTTCGTAGCTAATTGAGCCAAGTCCTAATTAGATTCACAGCTAGAGCAGTCTTGATGACATTTATGCTCCTTGGCCTTTTTGGATACTTTGAATGTTGCTTCCTTCGGTTCAAACTTCTCTCTTCCTACTCTCATCTCATAATTTTTTAGAGTACCAAGAACCTGGTCCATCTTAAGATCCTTTAAATTAGACATTTCTTCAATAGCTAAGACTTTGGCATTAAATCTCATGGGAAGAGATCTTAATATTTTCTAAACAATCAGCTCTTCATTGACCTCTTCACCAAGTCCTCTAATCATATTGGTTGCTTCATCAACTCTGAGGAAGTATTCTTCTATACTTTCATCTTCACTCAGTCTAAAGCTCTCAAACCTCATTATGAAGGTTTGAAGTTTCCCCTGCTTGACTTTATCATCTCCTTCATGAATCTGATTAATCTTTACCTACACATCCTTAGCAGAATTACAATGAATAACCTTTACAAGTTCTGATTGATTAAGACAAAAGAGAATGGCATTCTTGGCTTTAGAAATATTTACATACAATTTTTTACCATCTGTATCAGTGGAAGGAATATCTAGGACATCGTAGTCTACCAGCATTGATGTCCAAACATATACTCCCAGGGACCTAATATATGCTTCCATCCTTACCTTCCAAAAGACATAGTTTGTCTCATTAAAGATTGGTATTTTTCTTGAGAAAGCCTCTTGACTCTCTTGCCTAAACATAATTCCTTACAGATGTACCTTATGGTGATTAGATTGTTCCTGAGGGAACGTGGCTCTGATAATAATTATTGGAATAAGGAATGACTGAGAGGGGGGTGAATTAATAATAGTGAGATTCTCAAAACTTTTTGTTGAATATGATTTTAGTTCTTTTCTCTATTGTCTCTTACTTATGAGAGTATTCGTTCATAAATAAAGTGAGAAACAAGCTTAAGAATTCATATGCTCATACAATGTATGACATGAGCAACACACACATATTGACACCAGTGTTTTCATGTGGAAACCCAAAGGGAAAATACCACCAATTTGTTGTTTCTTATGATGTAAATTATGAACCTACTTAATTACATCAGTTTGTTTGTAAGCACCCACTCATAGGAGGCACCGACCCCCTTAGGTTTGTAAGTTCCTACTTGCCAAGAGGCACCAACCTCTTCTGAATGCAGGCCACCACTTGCTATTGACATTGTTATACCTTTCATACAATTTTCAAATTTAAAACAGAGGCATATACAATTATGGAAAAAATACCAATATGGTTGTTTGCAGAAACAACTTCTACTCTTAGTCCTCTACTGTTCCACAAACTCCTTTGGTCTTACACAACAACACCTTAAACTTTTCTCATAACAACATAACCTCAACCCTCTATCTTATGTAGCACATGCTCTCAGCTTCACACCTTTTAGTTCTACTCTTGGGTGCATTTCACAGCATAGTCTCTGCTCACACTGCTAAGATTTTCAACAAAACACTCTTCCCCACTTTTCTTGATTGCAATCAATGGTTTTTATCCTTTACTACACACTGCACAATGATGTTTGTACTATATGTTTCCACACTGCCCGTGTGTACCTTTGTATGGCTCCTCCTACTACTGTTGCATTTGATGTTTGAATTCTATCATGGAATTAAACATAAGGATGGGCTTCTAAGTTCTTCATTGAATCCCTCTATAGTCCTCCATACTGATAATTTAATCTCAGTATTCCTGAACACTTTATCATGACTTCCCATGCTTATTCATTTCTTCATAGAGCTTGGCAATGCTCAGGAATGGCTACTATGTTCCTTATTTAAATCTACAAGACTTGCACGGGAAGTAGGAGCTGGCTTTCTTCATCTCATCAGTTATTCTCTATGGAATGTTGTCCTTGTTGACTTGTTTTAGCACTTTTTGCAGATCCCACTGACTCCATAAACTATCTATGATGATTTGAATTTAATCTTTAGATTTCAACCCATTCATATTTTTAATTCACTTTACTGTTACATTAGAGCCACAACATATCGTGACCGATATAAAATGAATGTTATAAAATCAAACAATTTTGATACCTTTATCCCCTTGGCGATTAGCCCTTAGTTCCTTTGTTCTCCACACGACCATGTGCCAATTAATATTGGAGCCCTTGCATATTGTAACTTTTATTGAACAATCCTTATGAAAATACAAAGTATCAATTGTGTTTAGCTCCCTCTGCTTAGCCTTTTATCGAATTTCCATTATAGGATTGGGTGTCGTGAGTGGGGGCATAAAACTTAGGTGCTAAGCCTCATCTACACCCTTGGTTCTATGAACTTCCATGACAAAGTGAAAATATTACATCAAAGCCCCTTTAATCATAACCTATTTCAAATTCCATTTGCATAAGAGTTATGAGGTTGTCAATCTTTGATATGCTGACCTTTGAGATGATGTCATGATTTCGTCATCTCTACATGTGGCACCTCTTGAGTGGTGACATGTGTCACCTTGATTTGCCTCATTAGGCCACTGAAAATGCCAAAAACAATCTCCTATGTGACCATTGTATTGCCACGTCATGCTGATGTCATTTTCCATGTCAGCTCTTAAGGACCAATCGGTTGCGACCATGTGTTTATTAGGAGGAGAGAGAAAGAGACTCATTGGTATCTAGTCTCGCACCAAAGTCCTTTGTATTTATTTTACTTTGTGAACCTCGTCAGTTCCGAGAAATTACAATTTGTAAGGACATACAAAGTTCCAATGTTCTGATGGCCTCGTCCTTCGATATAGCTTGCTTCGAGGTTCCGATATTTCGACGGCCTCATCCTCTTATACAACCTACTTTGAGGTTTTGATAAATCTTCTGCTCTAAGGTTCCGATATGACCTTTTTCTTTGAGGTTTTGTTATTCTTTGACCTTTGATACATCCTACTCTGATGCTTCGATCAGTCCTCTGCTCCGAGGTTCTGTTATTTGGTCTCCTCTTAAGGACTTTAAGCTCCTTACTTCGGTGATCAAGAACTTTTGATTCCGATGGAAACTTTTGGATTTCCATATACTATTGGAAATATTATTCATAGCACTTTCTCTTGAAGATGGTTTGATGCAGTCATTGGGCCCATTTGCAACCTGAAATATGGCTCCAAACCTAAAATATGATGCGATGAACATGTACCCTTGATTCACCATAGTCATCATTTTATGGCGTTTATAATAAGCCTGCTACTATGGTGATTCTCTACTAGAAGCCTACAACTACCATAGGATTCCTCTCAAGCTTGGATTACCAATCATTATAGTCATCATTTTATGGATTTTCAATAAGCCTGCTACTATGGTCCTTCTCTACAGAAACCTACAACTACCATAGGATCACCATGCTAATCTGATTGACATCAATGCCAACACACTCAAAACCACTACAAGAATCTTCACTAACTACACCTATCAGTCCTCCCCGTAAAGAGTGTATGAATAATTACACCACCCCGTAAAAAAATCAAAATATTATAATATTATTTTAGAAGAAGGTTTAATATTGAGAACCCTCCAGCTTATGAATTTATTAAATGTTTACTTCATTACAAATTATGGTCAGTGGAGAGTTTATGATTTTGAACCTTCCAATGTATGAACAATGACAACATTGTGGTCAGTGAAGAGTTTATGATTGTGAACCTTCCAGCGTATGAACAATGACTCCGTTTTGATCATAAAAATTTCTAATTAAAAATAAATAAATCAGATGATTTAAACTATTACATCATTAAAAATAATCGTACATTGGAGAATTTGGAAAATTACACTCTTATTTATAACTTAGTTATTACGAATGGAAATTAAATCCTATCTCCTACAGAAACCTTAAAATAAAGTTCGAATTGATATATTTCAAAGAGTTAATTGGTAATTATACCCCTCTTTCCTTTTTCTACAATAACAAGGTGGACATTTAGTCCACCGAAATTAATGAGTACAGAAAATGGGACTAATTGCAGAATGATAAGACATCACCTTTCTGAATTTTAAAGTCTATGCACACTTGTTCCGCAAAAGCAAACTACGTTGGCTATCATAACGCACACAAAACTCTGATGCAAATCTGAGAATCCATGCATTAAAAATCAGCATGGTTTCCTTCGCACAATTATTGTACCGAGAGGAGCATTCTACAGATCAATATAACCCTGATGTATAAGTATGTCATGTCCTCACAAAAATAATAAATTTAATTTTGGCCAAAACATTAGCTTGAATCTTAAATTATATATAACTTTAAATAATATTTAGATTATATATAACTTTTTACTAAGAATAATTATTGAAATATAACTATATATTGTTATAGATAATTTTAATGGATAATAAATTATCTCATGCTTATCATACACCCCAATTTGAATGGATCATAAATTTAAGTTTAATAAAAAAAAATTACCACATTAAAATTCCAAATTGGGTAAAATTTTAAACATTTATACCATTTCTTAAATGAAAAGGAAAAAGTTAATTCAACACAAAGAATCTGAAATCTTGCTCCAAAATCTTTTAATATTCTTTTAATTAAATATTTGTAAAATAAATCTTTAAAAAGAAAAACCATATCCTATGGATATTTTAAAATTTGTAAAGACATAAATATTTCCACACCAAAGTTGTAATATTTGAAAATATTAATTTGATGTAGTTTTATTATAAATTTTGTTACCATGTCATGTAAAAAACACCATTAAATCTAATATTAATATTCAAAGATTAATAATAATATTAATATTAAATTTAATAACTTTCGATTAATACAATATTAAAATTAATATAATATCCATTTTGTCATATTATAATATATCATGATATATATTAACTCTAGATATATACGCAGAGAAGAACAAAAGCATAGAGTGATAGAGGTGGAGAGATAGAGGGAATGAAGGGAGAGATGGAGATAAATTGAAGGAGAGTGGGGTAGGAGGAGTGAAGAGAGAGGGAAAGAGAGTAGTGAGAGAGGGAGAGAAGGGTAAGAGAGAGCGAGGGAGACATAAAGATGGAAGTGGGAGAGAGAAGGAGAGATGAGACAATGACAAGGTTGGAGGGCTGAGAAAGAGAGATGGGGCAAGAGAGAGGAAGATAGGAGAGAGAGGGATACAGGGGAAGGACCAGAGAGAGGACTTGAGAGATATGAGGAGAGAGGGAGGGATAGAGAGATGGAGTTGTAGGGGGAGAGAGGGAGTGAAGAAGAAAGACATAGAGAGAGAAAATTGAAGAGAGAGAGGGACTGACAAAGAAGAGATGGGGAGACAGTGTGTAAGTTTTGGGTGAGATAGAGAGACAAAGAAAGAGAGATGGAGAGATAGTGTGTAAGTTTTGGGGTGAGATAGAGAGACAAAGAAAGAGAGATGGAAAGAAGGGAGGAGAGAAGGAGAGATGAGAAAGGGAAGGAGAGAGTGATAGAGTTGGAGAGTGAACAGAAAGAGAGAGGGGGGAGATAGAGGGAGGTGGGAGGGAAAGGAAGAGAGAAGGAAGAGAGCGAGTATGTGTGAGAGAGAAGGAGATATAGATGGATTTGGAGGGGGAGAGAGAGAGGTAAAAAGAAATAAATAGAGAGAGAAAGGCAGAGAGAGTGGGAGTGATAAGGGAGATAGAGAGAGAAGGAGAGAGGTGAGCAAGAGGGAAGAGAGATAGAAGGGGGAGATAGGGAGACAAGGGGAAGAGAGACAGAGAGGGAGAGGGAGAGGGAGAGGAAGAGGGAGAGGGAGAGGGAGAGGGAGGGAGAGATAAATAGATATGCAGAAAGAGTGTGTATGTTTTGGGGCCGTAAAAAGAGACAAAGAAGAGGTAGAAGGAGATAGAGATATAAATGGGAGGTGGAGAGATGGAAGAAGAGAGAGATAGAGAGAGGGAAGGAGGTAGGCATAGATAGATATATATGGAGAGAGAGAGAGAGAGAGAGAGTTTGGGGGGTGAGATAAAGAGACAAAGAATGAGATATGGAGGGAGATATAGATATAGATGAAGAGGGGAGAGAGGGAATAAGATTTTCTGCAATATATGCATTGGTCACAATGTAGATGATGATTTCTAATCCTATTTGATTGCTTGCATTAGATACATTGATCGCAATGTATTTCTTTTTTAATCCTATTTGCTTGTTTGCATTAGATGGATTATATATATATCTATATATA
>APFE031084928.1:0-14128 GCA_000404065.3 Pinus taeda | reverse complement strand
AAAAATAGTTTCAAAAACACTTTAGATTTCCACAACATTACCAAATAGACTTCCCAAAAAAATTGCCAATAAAAATAATATGAAATCTCAAACCAAAAATGAGTTCCTTGCACTACGTTTTAAAGACACGACCAGTCATGTAAGGATTTTATACCTGGTTGATATTTTTTTTGTTAGGCACTAATTTAAGGAAGATAACACGAAGAGTACATCCAACAACCTAATTTAAGGAAGATAATACGACGAGTACATCCAACAACCTAATTTAAGGAAGTCATGTAAGGATTTTATACCTGGTTGATATTTTTTTTGTTAGGCACTAATTTAAGGAAGATAACACGAAGAGTACATCCAACAACCTAATTTAAGGAAGATAATACGACGAGTACATCCAACAACCTAATTTAAGGAAGATAACACGAGTAGTACATCCAACAACCTAATTTAAGGAATATAACACAATGAGTACATCCAAGTAGTACATCCAACAACCTAATTTAAGGAAGATAACACGACAAGTACATCCAACAACCTAATTTAAGGAAAATAACACGAGTAGTACATCCAACAACCTAATTTAAGGAATATAACACAATGAGTACATCCAACAACCTGCAAGTAGACCAGTCATGTAAGGATTTTATATCCTGGTTGATATTTTTTTTGTTAGGCACTAATTTCTTATGAGTTGGCCGAGACTCATGGATAAAGGGGAGTCTACTCCTTGAACCACACCAACAACCTGCAAGCACATATAAAAGCAAATATACAAATTTCTTATGATTTTGGCCGAGACTCATGGATAAGGGGAGTGCTTGAATCACACCAACAACCTGCAAGCCAATGTGATTTAACCCCTGACCTCGTGAGTTTCACCCAACGAACTCAACTGCCACACCACACATTACTGTATATATCCTGGTTGATATTTAGCTTCCAATAATTTTATAGCCTTCTTGGTATTGGGCTTTTAATAAATTTTAGGTAGTTGTATAGGGAAGAGAGGGTTTTCACTTCTGATTGGTTTGAATATTTAATAAGAAGAATAATTTTAGTGGTAAGTATATAATAAAAAGATTGAGATTAAATTTATTGATTTGCATATTATAGATGAAGATTTGTTATTATTTATTTTATTTAAGGATTTTAAATTTATGCTTTATTTTTAAATTTAAGTTAACTCAAAAATTTAAATTATTTTAATTAAGAGAATTGTTTTTCTAATTTATTAGATAATTTATTTAGATCACTAACAATTAATTGGTTATTTTTACTTAATATTATCTAAATTGACTTTTTAAAAACATCTAAATATCTATCTTTATTTTTCATTTAAAGAAAAGTATTTTCACATAGAGTAACAAATAATGAATTCACATTAATTAATTGTGTGCTCTTCAACACGGATTAAATGTTAATTCATGTTGTTAATTTAACCAATTTGTATAGTATAAATTAGGTGTAAATGTTGAAAATGGCTAACAAGCATTTTAGTAATTTTATATTCGATCATTGTTTCACAATTTTGATTTAAATTTTATGAATTTTTTTTTTTTTGGCCTTGTATCGACTATTTTTTACTTGAGTTGAATTTTAAATTTTTTATTTTTAGTTTTCCATCATAGGAAGGGTTTGAAAAAAAGTTTAATGTATAAATATTCTAAACAAGAAGAATGTGGTTTTATGAGAAGGGTTTATTGGTGCTTAAATATTATTTATAATTATTATTTTACATTTAAATTAATATATCATGGACAAATTGTGTTGCAATTTACTTTATTATCAATTATTAATGATATGATTTGAGGAATAATTAACCACTTGATACAAGTTTAGAATATTTAGTTACAAATTTTTTTGTTTTATTGTCATTGATATTTTATGTTTTAAATGGTTTCACAAGTATTATATGTTGTTTTTGTGTAGGCTTCTATAAAACCTCAAAACATTTATGACCTTATCTAAACAAAGTGTAACATAATATTTATTTTATAGCTTCTATCTGTGACCTAATTCTAATCACTAGAAATTATTTCTCATAGTTGAATTGGGGACTCCATTGGGAATAACTCTATGATGCTTCATTTTACCTTATTTTATATCTAATTTCATTTTATTTGAGTTGGAATTACTTATTTAACTTTGTTTTGTTCATTATGTAAAATGAAAATTGAAAATTCTTTTTTGCATTTTTTTATACATTTTCAAACTACATTTTAATTATTTCCAAGGTTAGAAGCAACTGCCCATACATACATTTCATTAGTAACATGAGGAAACCAAATAATGATATATGTTTGTTTCATTTTAGATACAACTAATAATGATATATGTTTGTTTCATTTTAGATACAACTGGATGTCTCTGTTGAGTAAGTTTTGTAGTTTTCTTGATTTTATGGATTTTTAATTTTGTTTTTATAATATTGGAAGTGTTTAGTCTATAGTCATAGACAATATCAATGTAGTGTTTCTCCTGTGCATTTAAATTTTTGTATTCTTTAAAAAAAAAATTAACAAAACAAAAATATTTCTTGGTGCTTTAGACAATTATATAAATGTTTGTGATTAAAATGTAAAAAATTAAATATTACAAAATTCAAAAATAATTTATTTTGGTTTGTTTGAAGTAGTTCTACACATTTGGAAAATGGGACATTTAAAGAGAAATATTTGTTTCCTTTAATTAGCATGCTCTCATGAAAATCTAAAAGAACTGCTTGTCTCGGTTGGAAATTGTTTATATCAAAAAGTTATATTACAAAGTAGTGTTTTCATTTACAAACTTTCTCTTTCTATTCTTTTTCATTTGAAGATTTCATATTTTCACACTTTTTCATCCATTTGAGTAAAAATTGCAATTAAAATCAATACTCAATACAATCAATTATATATATTTTTTCATTGGAAAACATATACTTGTTTAGGATTTTAGAGTTTTGGTGGAGGTTGGACAATAAACTCTCCATCGACATGAAAACAAAACTAGAAGCATTTGTAAGAGTTGTAAATTCAATAGTAGTCACACCATTTATTGGGAAAGCACACATCACATGTATTTCAATCACAAGGTTCAAGGCTAATTATTGAAACAATGCCTTCTTACATGTTCAGTGGGCTATGCATACATGGGAACTTTAGCTAAAGTGAAAAATCCTTGGAGTGAAACCATTTCTTTGAAGTTTTAGGTATCACATTAATCTATATGCTCCCTACCCATAAGTAGAAATATAACCTGTGACTTTTTTGTTTAGTTTCCTATTGCGAAGTAGTAACGTTAGTGGCCTTTCTTAGGTTTCCATTTGGGTGGCTACAAGTAGGAAATGCTTGTAGAACATGAATAGATGCATAACGTCTATCTTAACTCCTTTACAGGGTGGCCATCTTTGCAAGGATACTTGCACCTTTAGTGATTGTTACATGATCATTACCATAACTATCTTTCACAGATTTTTTGGCTATATATGGAACCTTGTCATCGCAAACTTTTAGAAGGCCCATTTAAACTATTTACTAGTTGGATTTAGGACTCAATCACCCTAAACATGCTTTTGAAAAAGCATTATTACTTGGATAAAACTTAGATAATATTTTATAAGTGTGTATTGATTATAATTTTTCAACCTGATAAAAGTCTTTATAGATTTCCAATGTTCTAAATTATAAGTTATGGGTGATGTTCCTAGGAGTAGCAACCAAGGGTTCCCTTTGCAAGAGAACCCTTCTAGTTTTTCTATGTTTGGAAGCATTGGCTCCCCTTTAATGTCTACCTTGAATCTCTTAGAATATTGAGGATACAAATAATCATACAGTAGGAGAATTTTGAGGTATAAAATGGGCCTCCATAGAAAAATGTACAACCAAAATAAAATTTATAAGAACCAATAGGATTCAAGACGATGATGTCAACCATGGGGGACGATTCATCATTTTTGGAGTAAAAAACTTAAAAAGGTTAAAAAGTAATAATATAATAAAACTTGGATTTTCAACTTATCTCCCTAGGGTTTACTCAAATTTCAAGTGATATTACTCATTGGATACAAAATTTAATTCCTCATCCAAGGAGTAACCATGTTACATACTTTCGATACACCCTGCTACACAAAAAATGAGAAATACATGAAAAAACATGATTGCAATCACAATTTTCATGTATTTCTCATTTTTCATGTAGCAGGGTCCATCAAAAGTATGCAACATGGGTAATAAAGAAGTCTAAACATTATCATCAGTAACAAAGAAACACTTCTAAGGAATTTTAAACCAATAACACTTTTGAAGAATTTTGAAAACTATCACGAGTCACAAGTAATATTCTTGAAGAATTATATACATTTTCACCAATAAGAAATAAATACTTTTGAAGAAGTCTGAATAAACAACACCCTTGAATAAGTCTAAACAATGAAACCAACAAAAAGAAATACTCCTAAAGAAGTATGAACATTGTCACCAATAAGAATGAAACACTTGTGAGGAAGTTTGAATAAACAACACTCCTAAAAAAGTCTAAACATTGTCACCAACAAGTCGTACTTCTAAGGAATTATGAACATTGTCATTAATAAGAAATCAATGCTTCTAAGGAAATTTGAATAAACAACACTCTTGAAGAAGTATGGAAACTATAACCAACAACAAGCAATACTTTTAATGAAGTCTGATCATTATCACTAGTAGTAAGGAAACACTTTCGAGGAAGTCTCAATCAAAACACTCTTAAATAAGTATGAGCATTTTCACTGGCAATAAGAAGTGCTCCTAAATAAATTTGAACAATGTAACACACCATCAATGTTGATTAAACACAAGAACATGCAAAACTATATTTCCTTATAATAGTGGATGCTACATAGTGATATGAGGTCCTCAAGCATTTATGAAATGCACTCCATGAACATTTATCAATCTAACCAAAGTCTACTATGATAATCACCATTGATCCATGGTTTTGCCTTTCACATTTTTACCTTCCATGTTTCCAAGATTTCTTCTTCCTTAGTAAATTCCTTTGATTGTTATGAGGATGATGATATGGCATATACACAAGCTCAGGTTTTGATTCACTAAAAACAGAGAATGACCATGTACATCATCAATACTTTTGAGGACGTCAACAATGACATGGTCAATTGCCTCATTCATTTTTTTAATGTAGGTAGTAGAGGACAATTCTTTCAACAACCTCCTAGAACAAATAACACCTATCAGGATTCAACATGATCGGATGTAGGTAGTGAGGAAAGAGTAGTTGAATTAATCCAAGACATGCTCTAGATTTTTGTATCTCAAGGGTAGTAGGATTAGTAAGGCCGTATCCATTCTTCCCATATCCATCTCTAGTATATCCCATCTTTCTCAATAGTCAAACCCCAATACTGATAATGTGGTTTTCAAAACTGAGAGAAACAATATGATTTGTGGCCAATAAAACATGTGGTGAAATAGAAAAGTCAACATTAGTGGTCTCGTAATCAACTAGAATATAAGAAATATCATCAATATGTGAGTTTGACTGCTCAACATCATCAATTTCTTCTCAACATTTTGCAAGTGGTTAACTTCTAGCTCAACGTTATGTTTGTATTCCAATATGTTTTGTATAGTTTCATCCTTTTCAATCAGTTGTATCAATAAGGAGTCATGATCTTTCTTTAAAGCTTGATATTGATTTTTTAATCCTTCTTGCTCTACTTGCAACTTAGCAATAATAGACTCTAAGGTAAGGACTTCTTAACAAAGTGGATCAACATCCTTCATCCTCAAGGAATAGGTAGTACCATCATCAGTCTTTTCATACAGAGCCTAAAGTTTTCCACATCTAAACTAGACTATCTTCAAATATTATATCTACCTATAAATTGTCTAAGATTGCTATCCCAATGAGTCATGTTCCCTATTTACAATGATTTTCCTATACAACTAAATCTCTAACATGAGTTGGTTTCTTACTAGTACCAATGACTCTATGTGCTAGAGGTTCTCACTCTTGAGAATATCAATTAGTTTTATTTTCTATTGAAGATAGTTAGTGTCAAACAATTTAGGAACTAAGACAACCTCTTAAGTCATGATGAATAAACTAAGAAATTGAGAATTTAAAGCAATGAAGTAAAACAAAGAGGAGTTCGACAAACCATATGATAATACCCTTACTTCCAATTACCTACAACAAAAATTGTCAGTAAGACAATCACAAAGAAATATGAAAAAGAGCACTTGAACAAAGATCAATAATAAACCCACAAGACTAATAAAATTCATCTTATCATCCATTATGTTATTATTTGTTGCACATACAAAAATAATTTTAACTTTTAAAATATCAATAAATTTCATAAATATCTATCTATCTATCTATCTATCTAAAACTTAGCATTATAATGTGCAAGATAATAACACTAAATTAAAATAACCAAATAATATACCAATGAATACCAATGAGTGTTGTATTGTTATATAAAATTAATACATTATATTATACTAATAATACACCACTAATTTTTAACAAATAGGGTGTCATATACCTAATAATATTTGGAATTATTTTATATATAGACTCGCATTCTATAATGGCATACCAAATAATATTATAGTATATATCAAATATGCCCTTTTAGACATTACATTATGAACCCATTTTACCTCTAAAAAGTATTTTATTTTTAAATAACAGTTCACGCAACAAAAGAAACAATCATAGGGCTTTCATACAACCAAGAACGATTTCCATGAAAACCAAAGAAACAAAGTTTACAAACAAAAACTTAGATATGCAATTGGCTTCCCAAAAAAATCATTGACACAAAGATTATATGGATTATGTTCCCATATAGATTCATTTTAATATGGATTAATATGGACAAGAATCTAATTTCTTTTCGTTTTTATCTTATTTTTTGATGTTTAATATATATATATATATATATATACTATATATATATATATTATTCTTGAATGTTATAGAGTTTACATAACATGGTATATTTGACAATTTTATCAACACACATTAAACTTGTTTTAATTCAAAAAATATAAAGTTTAAACATCTTAGTCACATAATCTTTTTTACTATTAATTACTTTATATGAAAATAAATTAGGTCATATGGATAGCTAATTATATATGCATAACATATTCTTTTTTTGCATAATATATTATTTTTCTTTTCTTTTTTATTATAGGCAACATTAATTTTTATTTAGAGAATACTTTAGTTTAATTTTAAGAGAGATGAACCTACTTACACATCGCCTTCACATTGGGTTGTAGAATAAGCCTCCTGATTCAACAAGGTTGTATGGTGAATGAAAAATTGAGATGAAGGGCCCAATAAATAGATTGCTAGAAAGAAAACTTAAAAAAAAAATGGTTAAAAACTAACTCTTAATGCAAAAGATATCGGCTTCACAAAAAAATTGAGTCCTTAAAAAAAAGGCCCACTAAAAAAATTAAAACTAGTAAACCCCATGTCTAAAAACATGCCTAAACAACTTTAAATGGTTAAAAAAAGAAGAAGCTAAGTTAGGAAAATTAATTAAAAAATTGGACAAACAAAAGCCAAATTTTACCTAGCTAATTTTGATGTTTTGGAGACAATGATAAAGTTATAATTAAAAAAAAAACAATCTTGTGGTAGAAATTCCCATATCTAGATAGAATTCTTAATGGTTGCTAGAAGCACACACTCCCGTTTTTGAGCACATCAATTTGAGAAAGAAGACATCTAGAACGCTATACTCCATCTCATTTTCATTAAAAATTTGCTTTATTTATTATTGATGATGATCCCATAACTATTAGGGGAGTAGTGGATTCAGAGGATGGAAAGCTCTGGAAAAGGGCCATGGCTGAAGAAATGATAGCCTTAGACAAGAATGAGGCTCGGGATTTGGTGGAGTTGTTAACTAGAAGAAAACCCATTGGAAACAAATGGACGTTTAAGAAGTAGATGAATGAAGAAGGAAAAGTGGAGAAATACAAAGATCAATTAGTGGCAAAAGGCTATTCAAAGGTGTTGGGAATTGATTTTGGTAATATTGTTTCTCCTTTTGTAATTTTAGCTTCTATTAGATTACTTTTATTGTTGCTACTTTTGATTTTTACGTAGAACATATGAAGGTGAGGAAAACATTCGTACATGGGGATTTGGAAGAAAAGATCTACATGAAGCAACCAAAAGGATTTGTAACGAAGGGTAAGAAATAAATGGTGTGGAGGTTAAACAATTCCCTATATGGGTTAAAGCAATCACCAAGGATGTGGTATAAAAAAAATATGATGCATATATATAGGGACTTGGATCCACAAGGAACAAAGCAGATTATTGTGTTTACTATTAATTAGTTAGTGATCATGTTAGTTATTTGGTCTTGTTTATGGATGATATGGTGCTGATGGGAAACGACAAAGAAATTATCCAGGATGTGAAGACCCAATTGTCCTCTAAATTCAACATGAAGTTTCTTAGCACTGCAAACTTCATTTTTGGCATGGAAATTAAATGAGAATGGGAAAAGAGGAAGTTATAGTCAAACGAGGGGGAGTATGTTGAGACAATATTGTAGAGGTTTAATATGCAGGATCGCTAACTAGTGAAGGTTCATATTCCTGTAGGTGTAAATTTATTTGTAGAATAGTATCTCAATGCATAGGTAGAGGAAGAGGACATGTCTTGTGTTCCATATGTGAGAGTAGTTTGTAGTTGTATGCAATGGTATGTAAGAGACCATACATTGCACATGCATTTGGAGTATTGAGTATGTTTATGTTACAAAAAGGGAATGAGCATTGGATGAGAAGGAAGTAATCTATAGTGGCACTTTCAACTATATAGGCTAAATACATGACAACCACTCATGCAAGAAAAGAAGTGGTTTGATTGTGGGGATTTTGTTCAGGTATGGGGTTAGTACAATTAGCTATAAGGATAGATTGGGACAACCAAATTTCATTTTTCTTCGGAAATAACCCTACCTATCATTTGAAGACAAGCCATATTGATGTTCAGTATAACTTTGTGAGGGATATGGTTGAAGAGAAAAATATGTTGCTTGTAAAAGTGGACAATTTAAACAATGTCATAGATGCATTGACAAATTCTGTGAGCATTGAGAAATTTTCTTAGTGTAGATAAACAATGGGTATTACAACCCTAGACTTATCACTATGTACTATTGCAATCCCTTGTGTGGAAAGAAAACAAAAAGTGGGAGAATGTTATGTATGTCTTATATTCTTTACATGACTAGCTCCATATGCTATTAAATTGTGTCAGGCACATTTGGGGGGGAGGGGGGGTCGTAGCAGGGTGATAATCCCCCTCTATCAGGAGGTTTGGAGGGGAGAAATAGCCTCTGCTGCATGGGGTTCGGGGAAATTCCCCCAAAATTACTTCTTTTGGGTAGACCCTCCATGGTTTTTCATAGTTTTACACTTGATGGTTTTGCCCATGGTATTTTGTATATTTTGTCACGGTAACTACAATTATGTTCTAATCCACAGTTAATAGATTGGGGGTTTATGAATGCTTCAACATGTATTAATGTATTATAAAATTTAAAGGAATATAATGAAAAATCAATATGATTTTCCCTATTTTGGGTTCAAGGAGAAATATATCAGTGTATATTTTTTATTCTTATCATTGTATATTTTCTATTTTTTTTTTAAGAATTTGTTTCTAGGTAGTTTATGCACAAGGTTAAAACATTCAACTTATGGGATACGACAATGCATAAATCCTATTTTTGTGCTATCTCCCTTTCCCTCATAGCTACTCTACTTTTCTATGGAACAAATGCACTAAAAAATAATGGAACCCCTTTTCCTCCTAGTGGTTGGTTATAACACAACCTGATAGCCTACTAGCAGTTAGGTTTGACTCCCTCAAATCTTAACCAAAGTTACAATATGGACTCATCAAGAGTAATTTTTATCAAGATCATGTGGCTAGCCCCTTTTCCATGAGTAGTGGGTGATGGTGTGGAACTCTCTTGAAATATGATGGTCAAAACAAGAATTTCAACTTCAAAGTGTCATAAATTTTTCATACAAACTCAAATTGAGGCATTTATTACACTCTTGGAAAGGTCTCTATGATTAGAATAGAAAAAAAGGCCATTGTGCTAAAATGACAATTTTTTTCCCTATAAAAGTGTCATGCAATGCCTTAAATGGTTGTCGAAAGGTTTCACTGACCCATATTTATGTAGGAACAAAATGAAAGACATATTTAAATAGAAACACAAAGCTACAATGAAAAATTAACTTCAATTCATTAATAAAAAATAATGAATAATTGTCTATATGCAGAATGGAAACAAACTGGCTCGGGCGATGGTACCTATTTCTGAGAAGAGATGTGGCTGGGAAATGCCTTCTGAATTGTGTTACAATGAGGTTTGTGGACATTTTTATTATTGAGAAATAATGGAAACCCTAAACATAAAAAAACCTAACCCTAGGAGATGAAGTGCCAAAAGTATGTGGGTCTTGTTGGGACTAGTTGGTACATCATCTTCCCGGGTTCGTAAATTTGGCATATGATCTCAATTTGACACATATGATACCTTGTTAGAAAGATCTATTTGAGGAATACAACTTTCAACTACAGACCCTTAGTAGTTGTTGATGGTCTACCTATTAAAAAAAAAAAAAAAAAAAAAAACACACACACACACACACACAACAAAAAAAAAAGAAACAAAAAAAAGAAGAAAAAAAAAAACAAAACATTATTTAGGGCCTCAAAATTACTCCATAAGCTTAGGGCCCTAACATATTCCTAAAATAGTAAACTATGCTACAATTAAGGAAACTGAAAGAAACTGTGGTGGGGGTCCAGGTGGAATTGGTGGGTAGCTACCAATATCCACCTGGATCATTCAAACCTAGTTTTCCAAACGCGGTCCTGCTTGTAAAAATGGTCCCATGAGCTTATTCCTCGACTTTTTTCCACTCTATAAACTTTGAAATGGATTAAAAACAAGAAAAGGATCCAATATAGATCATTGATCCACCGTAATCTATGAACCATACGTTAACATCATTTGTTTTAGTTGATAAAGCAACATAAAAAGGAAACAATTTTATGTTTTCAAAATCATTACCTACTGAGGCATCATTGTTAATAAAGTTTCTTGTGTTGAATTTATTTTTGAATTCATCACATTTTCCTTTTGCAAAATGACCAATCTTTCCACACTAGTAATAGGCATCATTTTTCTTCATAATTATATTTTTTCTTGGTTGTCATGGTGTTCATAGATACAAATTTCAATGTGGCTTTCCTCCTTTATTTCTCTCCCACAATTTTCCTTTGAATGGTTGTTTTCCTTTGGCTACCAATGCTAAATTGGAAATTTGAGAAATGTGACTAATATTTCCTTATTTGATAATATTTCCAACCGATTCATCACAAATAGGTGCCTTCTCCCTAGCTGCAAGACCTGTGATGAACATTTGATATTCATCTAATATGCCATTAAAAGTAATAGTAACTAAATCAATGTTAGAAAGTTTTTCACCCACATCAACAAGCTTGTATTTAAGTTACTTGATTCTTCAAATGAAATCCTTCATATTTTCATTCTCCTCCATCTTAATTGAAAGAAACTTACTCTTCAAAAATAATACTTGATTTTTATTCTTTGTCTTAGACAAAATTTTGAGTCTCATCCATGTCTCGTTGGATGTTTTGCAGTCTCCAATATAAGGAATGATGTCATCATTTATGGGAGTTCTCATGAGCACTTTCACCTTTGTCTCTCATCACTCCTATTGTTGAATTGTGCATGTGATATTAGTTACAACTTTTTGATTAACATCATCACTAGATGTAATTGACTAGACATTATAGCCTTCCATTAATATATGCATCTTATTCCCCACCTAATTTGGTTAAAACATTTAAAAATGATTTTACTAATCGATTTTCCATTTCAATCACACTTAAAATACTCCCATAATTTATCTCTCATGCAAGCTTCACTCTCCAACTTGGTGCTACTCAATCCACATAACAATTCAACTTGCTCAACCCAATTCTACTGATTACAGCTCATCATGTTGGGCTCTTCACTTGGCTTCTTCATGTATTTCTTCAAGGAAGCTCCACCATATCATTTATAATCTCTCACAGGATCCCATAAAACTCAAATTAACAAACACATAGATCAACTCATACAAGGACTCCCACAAACAACTCTCTATACACAACTCTTCAAACCTCTAAACATTAATGTATATCACATAAGTTCTAGTGGTCCTCACTCAAGAGTAACATATCACGTAAGAAGATCATGCAAAATAATTTATAGTTTCCTTTACTTGCATAGCCTACACACAAAAATCTAAGGCTATTTGATTGCCTCATAGACTTTATACCTCCTTTATGCTCTCTCCCTTGACAACTAGAGGAAACCTTTGAGATCTAATTAATATGTTGGTGTACGATGTAGTTTGAGATTTGTAGGCCTTAATTTGGGCTTACACTTGTTGTTTGTTGGTTGAAACACAAATTTTTGAAACCACATGACACCAGCCTGAGCTGACTTTACCGATAGTATGCATAAAATGCATAATCTATTATGTACCAAGAATTTTAATTTTCCTATCTAGTCGTTCCTTCACAAATTAAGGCTTTGGCTTCTTAATTAAACCTCGTGCAGAAACGTTTCATGTGACTGACCCAAAGTCTAAACTTTAGTTAACCTTTCCAGCGAAATCTTATTCAACCATCATAAACTTTGGTTAATTCTATACCATGCACATATTAACCAATCCCCATAACATGGTTTCTGACTTTGGTTAAGCTTCACCTAACCCATAAACCTTAATCCACTTTATTTCTATTATAACTCTCCTATAATAGAAATACTCCACAAAACACATGTAAGCCTTACCTTTCCTCCAATCCACGACCTGGAACATTTTTCGATGCTCATCTTATCGCGTTCAACCTCAATCATTGATTTCACTCCACAAGATCAATGACTATCACGCGATATCCATTCATCCTTTGGAACTCAAACAAATTTAACTTGCATTGATAAAAATATCAGGTCTGCTCAAAATATTAACATGCACGCACTTTTTGCACAATTATTGTCTAATCCGTCAACCCATGGACAGTCCTGATCACCAAAACTCAACGAAGATTTAACCTTGCTATATAAACTCTCATCAGGTCCGTTTTTCAAATATTCCTCTGCGCTTACTTAGCACATGATATCCATCCTATCTTAGATTCAACGGATGGTCCGATCACCTCCAGACTTCAACTAGGTTAAGTTATCACACATAACTTCATGGGGTCCATTTTTAAATTACCGCTTACGGTTTTGAGGCCACACAAAAACCACTTCCACCTATGAAAACCTCTCCTCCTTCCGCTAACACTTGACTTATTCTCCGTCGTCCATCTCTTTTACTTTATATTATGCGACTTAATCTTGGTCTCCCATCGCCTTCAACCTCGTTCGTTGATCTCATAGATCCAATGACTCCTGTGCATCATCACTTCATTTCTTCATCTTTCCCTTTACTTTCTTCACCTTTACATGGTTTCTCAAGGTTCTTCTATGGTTTTGGTTCCTCCAGGGTTTCTGGTCTTTTCTTGTTCTGCAACACAACTCCCTCTTGGACTTACTCCGCGTACTCTTAAATATTCTCACCCCTAAACTTCATGTTGATCCTTCAATCAGATTCAATGATCAAACCACGATCATTCATACTCCACCTCTTCTCTGTTTTCTTCTCGAACTTCACCTGCATACATATACTATGCAGAGTTACACTAATTCATACACAATTCATAACTCCATTAATTAATACAAACCACAAAATTCAGGAATCGAATTCTCTGTATTGATAAATAAATATTTACATAAGATTCTCTCTCTCTCTCTTTGGCTTGATATTCAAATTAGTGGCCTCCATTTTTCTACTTTCCCATAGGCATACAATCAAACCTATCTAACTGTCAAACTAATTCTTAGTTAACTAACCCCTAACTAGCTAACCCTTGACTATGTCCTTTTGGCTTACAATTATACAAAAGGATTCTATAACCAATTCATGATTTAGATGCATAACTTTCTCAACAAAATCCTAAAATCTCTTCT
>APFE031084921.1:0-18695 GCA_000404065.3 Pinus taeda | reverse complement strand
TCTCTACCAGATTCATGGGATAGTTTGGTTATTGCAATAGGTAACAATGCAACTGCCTTGCAGTTTGATGAAATAGTTTCATCCTTGTTGATGGAGGAGATGAGATGGAAAAATATGGAGAGCCAGAATGGTGATGCCTTGTCTGTATGAGGACGGTCCCAGAATATAAACAAAATTAATTCATTAAGTGGGAGATCTAAATCTCCAGGAAAACTTGTAAAGGTGGTGTGATGGAAATGCGGAAAGGAAGGGCACTACAAAAGGGACTGTAAATCTAAAGCTCCTGATAAAGGAAAGGGATCTGATGATGCTCCTTCTGCAGAGGCGAAAACCACCTTAGATGAAGGTGGGGATATATACTTGGCTTCTTCAAGTACACATGTAGATCATAAGGCATGGTTGATTGACTCAGGTGCATCCTTTCACTTCACTCCCCATAGAGAGTGGTTCTGTGAGTATGAGAAATATGATGGTGGTGATGTCTTCTTGGGGGATGACGTGAAGGCTAGAATTGTTGGTTGTGGAAAAATTAAATTTAAGTTGCAAGTTGGAAGGATTAGAACACTTCCAGGCGTTCTACATATTCCTGCATTAGCCAGAAATCTGATTTCTGTAAGCATGATGGATGATGCAGGTGTAAAAACAATGTTCGAGAAAGATACCTGCAAGATGGTTCGGGGAGCACTAGTATTGATGCGGGGAGTTCGGATTGGAACTCTGTACAAGCTACAAGGTAGCATTGTTATTGATGGGTGCAACAATTCTGTGGTTCCTGAAAGTGGAGCAGAGAATTTAGTGGTCTCTGGAGAAAAGACCATGTTGTGGCATCAAAGGCTTGTACATATTGGAGAGAAGAGCCTTCAAATACTTCATGGTAAAGGTATGGTAGAAGGTATGATTAATAGCTCTCTGGATTTTGATTTCTGTAAAAATCATATATATGGGAAGCAGAATCGGGTGAGTTTCCCCTCCGGGGGTAAGAGGGCGAAATAGATATTAGAGTTTGTGCACAGTGATGTGTTTGGACATGTGAGGGTTCCATCACTTGGTAAGTCTGTGTACTATGTATCATTTATAGATGACTTCTCAAAGAATACATGGATATATTTCCTCAAGAAGAAATATGAAGTCTTTGATAGGTTTAAAGAATTTAAGGCTCTCGTGGAAAACCAGATAGAGAAGAAGATAAAGGTACTGAGGACAGATAATGGTGGAGAGTTTTGCAGCAAGGAATTTGAAGAATTCTGTAAGTGTGGTATAGCACAATAGAAGACTACTCCATACACACCTGAGAAAAATGGAGTTGCAGAAAGAATGAACAAGACGTTGATGGAAAGGGCAAGAAGCATGCTTAGTGATGCCAGGTTAGGACATGAATTATGGGCAGAGACAATGGAGACAACATGTTACCTGGTCAAAAGATCACCTTCATCAGTGTTGGAGGATAATACTTGATAAAAAGTATGGACGGGTAAGAAACTCTCTCTTTCACATCTAAGGGTCTCTAGATGTGATGCATATGTACATGTTCCAAAGGAGAAAAGAACAAAGTTGGATAGTAAATCTTAAAAGTGCATATTTATTGGGTATGAGGATGGTTTAAAGGGTTATAAGCTTTGGAACCTAGTAATAAGGAAGGTTGTGTACAGCTGAGATATTGTGTTCAAAAATATGAAAAATGTTATTAAACATTAAGTCCCATCAAAGGAACCTAAGAAGATAGAGTTTGAGCTAAAGGAGGAAGAATCAGAATCTATAACAGAAGAGGAATCAGAGGATGAAGAGCCACAAACTCTGGTTGTGAGAAGATCAGTTCGAGAAAGAAGACAGCTAGAAAGGTATAGTCCGTCTGTTTTTTTTTCAAAATTTTCTTTATCTATTACTGATGATGATCTCAGAACTATGGAGGAAGCAGTAGATTCAGAGGAAGGAAAACTTTGGAAAGAGGCCATGGTTGATGAAATGGCATCTTTGCACAAAAATGAAGCTTGGGATCTGGTGGAGTTTCCAGCTAGAAGGAAACCCATTGGTAGCAAATGGGTGTTCATGAAGAAGACGAATGCAAAAGGAAAGGTGGAGAAATACAAAGCTCAATTGGTAGCAAAAGGTTATTCCCAGGTGCTGGAAATTGATTTTGGTTATATTTTTTCTCCTGTTGCCAACGTAGCTTCTATTATATTACTTTTATCTATTACTGCTACTTTTGATTTTGAGGTAGAACAAATGGATGTGAAGACATTTTTTCTTCACGGGGATTTGGAAGAGGAGATATACATGAAGCAACCTGAAGGCTTTGTGGTGAAGGGTAAGAAAGAACTGGTATGCAAGTTAAAGAAGTATCTGTATGGGCTAAAATAGTCACCAAGGATGTGGTATCATAAATTTGATACATTTATATGGGGACTTGCTTCCCCAGAAGCAAAGTAGATCATTGTGTGTATTTTAAATTAATTGGTGACGGTGTTATTTATCTAGTCTTGTATGTGTATGATATGTTGTTAGTTGGAAATGAAAAAGAAATTATCCAGGATTTGAAGACCCAATTGTACTCCAAATTTGACATGAAAGATCTTGGTGCTGCAAACTATATTTTGGGCATGGAAATTAAAAGAGATCGGGAAAAGAGGAATCTCTGGTTAAACCAGAGGAAGTATGTTAAGACAATACTGCAGAGGTTTAATCTGCAGGATAGTAAACTGGTGAAGGTTCCTATTCCTATAGGTGTGAAGTTATCTGCTGAATAGTGTCCCAAGACACAAGAAGAGGAACATGACATGTCCCGTGTTCCATATGCAAGTGCACTCGATAGTCTGATGTATGAAATGGTCTATACTAGACCAAAAATTGCACATGCAGTGGGAGTATTGAGCAGGTTTATGTCAAAACCAGGGAAGGCGACTCCAGTGCTCCTTCCCAGTCGCCATAAATTTTAATGTCTTTCGGGGTCATAATAAAATATTTCACGCCATTATTTCGAAATGTAAAATTTTACCCTTGAAAAAAAAAGTGTTATCGCAGCGTCAACACTTTTCGTTTTGAGGGTGTTTTTTGGACAATTTTTGCACAAAAAATTGGTTTTCACCGCCATTTTTAAAACATTTTGAAAGTTTACCCTAGAAAAAAAAAGGTGTTATTCTGGCATCAACACTTTTCGTTTTTAGCACTGTTTTTGATGTTTTTATGGGGTTTTTTGGCCAGAGTTCCCATTTTGAGTTTATAGTTCCCATTTCAAAGTTTACATTGTTCTTTGTTGAACAATTGAAGAAATCTAATAGAAGAAGAATAATTTGGATTTTCCCCCTTGAGGGGTTTTGCCTTGGTCATTGGACCAAAATCTCAGTGTCTCATATTTTTGCTTGGTTGTCTTCATACGATCCTTAAGTTTATTTTCTATCTACAATTGTTGATCTGAAAAGTTTTGAAGAAGAAATCTACATTCTAAGTAATTGTAACATCATAGAACATTCAGTTTTTTGTAAAACACATTCATTTTTTCGAAAAATACACTCAATTTTCTACAAAGTACATTCAACTTTTTGCAAAATACATTTAGTTCCATTCAGTTTTCTACAAAGCACATTCAATTTTATGCAAAGTACATTTATTTTCTTGCATAGAAATTTCAAGTTTTTCAAAGAATTTTTAAATTTATGAATAAAACTTTCATGTTTTAACATGGTATTGGAGCCTCGGTGAAGACAAGTCCAAGGAGATGAGAGATCACCTAAAGAAACCCCACTTTTTGCTAGAGTTTTTTTTTTTTGGTATCAAAATGACTTTGTGCTACTTCAATGTAGATGGGAATTTGAACAATTCTTTAGACCTTTTTCCATGGAAAGCAAGGCTAGATATCGCTCTTCAATAACACAAAGGTTTGGAGTATGTTGAAGACACAGTATCTGATCCACCAGAGAATTCAAGTGTTGTTGTTAAATCTAAACATAAAAAGGGTGAAATCAAAGCTGGAAAAATTATCCTTGATTCTCTTAGTGATAGTCTCATTCTAGTATCAAGAAATGTAAAGAAATGTATGACAAACTAGTTGACATGTTTGCAATTAGTAACCTGAATCCGATTATTGCCTTGAAGAAGCAGCTAAAGGACATCAATATGAGATAAGAAATTCGGTTCAAGCATACTTCTTGAGAATAACCAAAATTAGGAATCAACTATCAACGTATGGTGAAGTTGTACCCAACAAAGAAATGGTGGTTATTGCGTTTAGAGGCCTTTCTCCCATTTGAGAGAATTTTATCACCACCATCAACAATATCAACATTATTCCCACATTTGATGAGCTCTTAGAAAAGGGTATCCAAGACGAGGCCAGAATGATCTCTAGAGTGAGAATTTCACATCATAAAGAAGGAGAGCTTACTATATTTTTAGCCTATGACAAGAGAAAGAAAGGTAATAAAAATAAATTTTATTTCAAATCAAATCAAGGGAATATAGACATGTCAAAAGTTAGGTGCCTTAACTATCAAGAGCATGGTCACTTTGCTAGTGATTGTAAATAAAGAAGAAGAGAACCTAGATTCAAAAACAAATCTGATTATAGAAAAGAAGCTTCTAAAAATCAAAGAAAAAAGCATCTTAAGAAGGCAAGAAATCCATGGCATATAAATAATGCAGTGGAAACTCAATCATAATGCTTTTTTGTTTATGCTCTTTCTAGTTTTCCTTCTGCAGATTCATTTGATAGCTGGTTAATTAATAGTGGTGCTTCCAAACATTTTACTGGTTACAAAGAAAGACTCTCTAATCTAGTTGAGAGGGATACTAATTTAAATGTTATCCTTGGAGATAATTATACTCACCATGTTAAAAGTTATGGTTCAATTTCATTTCAGTTAGATGATGGCAAATCTACTTTTCTGCAAGAAATTTGTATGTACCTAGTTTGAAAAAGAATCTTGTATCCATATCTTCTCTAGAAGAGAAAGCAATGAAATTTACTTTTATTAATGGAAAAGTTCTAACCTAGCCTTTGAACTAAAGTATGAGGGAGTCCTTCACTCTTGGATCAAGATGTGAAGTGATTTACAAAGTTAAAGGTAAACTCATTCATGCACTAATCCATGATACCAATCTTCAGTATGAGCTATGGCACAAAATATTTGCTCACCTACACTATAAAGCCTTACCTCATGTAAGAAAGATGACTTATGGAATGCCTAAGATCAAAATGGATCATAAGGATTTTTCCAAGGATGTGCAAGTGGAAAACATATAAAGGGACCATTCCCTTCAATCAGAATAAAAGCTAGTTAGGTACTTCAACTCATACATTCTGATTTATGTGGAACTATGCATGTTACTTCTCTTGGTGGCTACTTGTATTTCATAATATTTGTTTATGATTTTTCTTACAAGACATTGATATTATTTTTGAAAAATAAAGAGGAATAATTTGACACGTTCAGGTATTTCAAGGCTCTGATTGAAAATCAAATTGGAAATTTGATCAAATCTTTTAGATATGATAATGGGGGAGAGTTCACCTCCAACAATTTTAATGATATTTGCAAAGAAGCCGGAATAAAGAAAGAAAACAATGTGTCGTACAATCCACAACAGAATGGTGTGGCTAAGAGGAAGAATATAATGATTATGGAAGCAGTCAGAGCCATGTTTCATGATAAAAATTTACTAAAGTTTTTGTGGGCATACACTGCAAATACTTGTTGTTTATGTGCAAAAAAGAAAAAATCCTCATCATGCCTTAGACAATAAAACTCCTGAAGAATTTTTCACTGGTAAAAGGCTCGAGGTGAGTCATTTGAGAATATTTTGTTGTCCTATGTACTTCCATGTGCCAAAATATAAAAGGAAAAAAATGGAAGCTTCATGTAAGAAATGTACATTTGTTGGTTATTGTGATAATTCAAAATCTTATATAATTTATGTACCTAGTCAAAGAACTATAGAGTTTAGTAGAGATGTAACATTTGATGAAGATTCAACTCTTAGAAAATCAAGAGACTCCCTTCTCCTACCATTGTTGAAAGAAAAGTTTTTAATGAAAAAGGGCCTACACCTTAGTCTAAACCAAAATGATCAGAATCTGGATTAGGGGCAAAAATTTGCTCAAAAATCAAAGTGCTCAGAATTTCTCAAAAACTAAATGACCGTGTCCATCTCAGTGATATGATTCCAACGCAACTTGTTTCACTCAAAACGGAGTTTGTATGAGAAAGATAGAGCCTGCTATCCATTTTGTCAAACAAGCAAATTTTGGGTACAGGCTGATTGGGATGCTGACTCGGCATCCGTACAACCCAGTCAGAAAAAAGAATATTCCAAGGAATATTCCCAAAATATTCCCACAGGTGGCTCAATCAAGATTTGAAAAATGTCGACATATTATTGGTCTAGAGCATTTTGGGTGGACCAATGAGAGACTCACACGTGGCAAGACTGAAGGCCGCCACGTGCCCTCTCAAAGGTCATGTAAAAGTTTATTTGCAGGTTGACGGAGTTCAACCCGCGACCTCGCTCACACAAGCCCCATGCTACACTGCTATGCCACACCTTATGACTTAACCACTAAGGGCTTGAAGTTGTATTTAAATGTTAATGCTGACAAGTTTGGGAGGTGTGCGCTAATCTTAACCGCTAGCATGTGAATGCACTAACATTAACAGCTAGCAGTTACGTAACTATCAAGGGAGCCTAACCATCGTGGTAACTACTAGCATGTGAACGCTCCAACATTAAGTGTGAGTTTAATGCGCTAAATGTAGATTAGCATTAATTAACCCATGTTTATCCCTTAATTAACTGCAGATTAAGTTGGTGGTAGTTTTGGCGGGTCTGAAAAATCCGGCACTACTCCAAATTTGGTGGAGCTTTCCTAGGGAAAACTGAAGAGACCATAACTTCTTCAATTTTCAACCAATTTTGGCTCAAAAAGAGCCATTCCTAGATGATTTGGATGCTCTTAACACAATGGAATAGTTTGAAAAGGCAGAAATTCACTTCTGTATGTGATTTTTCTACGTTGAAGTTTAAGGAAGCGTAGGGCCACTAGTAGAGGAGGTCAAGCCTAGATCAGCTGAAGTCCAATTGTAGAGCCTGGACAATAATTTTTGGGGTTTTTGGGTATTATGAATCCAATGGAGTAGGTTTCAAAGCCATTGGAGCACTACAAGTGCATGTAATCAGAGAATTGACCATTAATCCAAAGAGGACCTAACCATTGAAGCAGGTCCAAGGAGATGTAGCCCAGGGGGGGTGAAATCCTTTATCAAATTTGTGTTATGAGTTTGTTGTCTTTTACTTCTGTGCAATTTACTTGTTGAATATGTGTTTTAGAAAACTAATTAATCTCATAAAATTCTCATAAAAGACACTCAACACTTGACACATAATCCTTCACATTTTGGTTAAATCGAGACGATCATAAACACATCTTTTAATACTAATGAGGGAGATTGCATAGAATTAACAAGTTTTCCCAACATTCAGATCAAGTTGGTATCAGAGCACTGTTAGCTCATTTTAACCCTGAGATGGTTTGCCAAGGTTAGTTAGAAAATTAGCTATTGGTTTTGCATTTGTGTAAAGATAATTTAACTGTGTGCAAGTTTATGTGTGTAACCTGAAGAAGGGAGATGGTCTGAGATGCTTCTTTATTGAGAAACTTTTTGAAGCTTTGTGAAGATTTTTGATGCATTACAAGTGTGATGGCAACTTCAACAAGTGATGTTTCTAATCCATCTTCCTTAGAAATACTCTTTGATTTAGAGATGTTACAAGAGCTTATCATCATGAGAGATATGGTGCAAGAGATCAATGAAGATAGGAAGGAGAACACTATACTTCAAGAGGAGTTGATGGCCATGAAGGAGGAGAAGTAAGAGCTTCTTGAAAAGAGGCATGAGATGAAGATTCAACTCCATGATGTCAAGGAAACCTAGCTAAGTATGTGCATGAAAATGAGGTATGAAATTCAAGTTTATCTTCAATTTCCTCTCAAAATTAATGTTTTGGTGCTTTTGAAAGACACACTAAAGGAATATGGTCCAAATTATTAATGAAGATGGGATATGAAGGTAAAGGGTTAGGTAAATATGCACAAGGCATAGCTGAGCCAATTGTTCTTTAGGAAAGGCCTAGGTATTTGGGTGTTGGTTATGGACAACATGATGGAGAATACTCCAAAGCCAAGGAGGCACATAAAGGTGGTCCAAGAAGGACCTTCATTACATGTTCATTACCTCAAGCTTTTGAAGTTTGTGTTCACGAGGAATGCAAAAGTTTTATACCCACTTTGCGTGAAGATTCTTATAAGCATGCAACTAGTGGAAATGGAAAACAAGAGGATGTTGAAATCTCTAAGGTCATTGAAACCATTGTTGGTATTCCAAAGAGAGCCACTACCTAATCAAATTAACCTCCTCAAGAAGATGACAAAGGTGAATGTGCAAGGTGTAAATCTGCCTTTAATCAAGTTTCTTTTGATTATGATAAACATGGTAAATCTTCACATAATATTTGGAGAAAATTTACATGTTCCTTTTGTGGTTTGAATAACCATACTATTTAGAGGTGTTGGAAGAGGATAGCGATACAAAAGAAACTTTAAAACAAAAGATATAGAAAGCCAAATGTCCATTGGATAATGGAAACCATCTTGAAAATAAGATGCAATTATTTTTCACTCATTGCCATAAGCAGGGTCATCTTGTAGACAAGTGTTAGACTTTGCATCCAACAAGTCATCCATGACATTTGAAGAAGGTGGAGAGAGATTTTAGCAAGAATGGAAAAGAGGATTCCATAATTGATGTGGGTCAAGATGATACACATGATGAAGTGTGATTGAAAGAAGCACCATTGAAATGGTTTGGAAAGAGATGGTTAGATTTCTTAACCAATTAAGGCCTTGCATTTCTTTTGATAATTGATGCAAATCTTGCCTTATTGATGAATTTCCTTGTTATTTGGATTCATTTCTTTTCTTGAAAGTATGCTGCATATTTAATGAAGCAAGATGTTGGAAAAGTAGAGTTATGTTGACTCACTTAGATGCAGCAAATATGGAAATTTGCAACTACAACTTTGCATGCATGTTGCATTCTTGAACTTGCATGTTTATGCTAGGAAGGTGTTCGAAAGTGGAGCATGTTGACTCACTTTATTGCAACAAATTTGGTCATTTCAGCACTTTAAGTACTCGTACATACCAATGGGATTCTTGTACTTCTGATTGTACTTATGAGAGAGTTGAGAATTGTTATACATGCACTTGTATGTGTGAACAGTGAAATTTTTAATGGTTTCATTGTACTTGAACATGCATGAGTGATTGACTTGTGTTGGTTGATTGCTTTGTTAACATGTATGTTGTCAACTTGAGAATGTTGATCATTTGCATATGCATGAGTGTCGGCTTGTGTGGTCGATTGATTGTTACATGTATGTTATATCGACTTGGAAGAGTTGATTTTGTTTCCAAATATGAAAGGGAGATATGACAAATTGTTCCATGAGAATGTGGAATTCTTGTTATAAATCATCAAGTTGTTGTACACGCATTTGCTTGACTTGAAGGTCAATTGTTTGAAGAAGCATGTTTTATCGACTTGTGTTTAGTCGATGGTTTATACACCAATATGAAAGAGTACGTGGCAATATTCACATAATATGACATTTGTTTCTTTGAAGAAGAAAAAGGAAGAGGTCGTCAAGTTATATTCTTGCATGAGTGTTTTTCAAGGTTAATGGTATTTCTTGTGACAAGATGTCACAAGATTTTGGAAGGTCCACGCTTGAGCAAGAGGCTCATGATTAGCTTTCATTCTCAAGTCATGACATGAGAAACATATTAATACTAGATGATGATGGAATCAAGAAGTGAAAGTGGACAAAAATGAAAACAAAAATTGCAGCCCTTGTAAAACATCAAATGGTCTACAATGTGATTTGATGTGTTGACACTAAGAAGCGAAAGAGATGGCGAATGCATTCTTCCAGATTTGGAATTTGGAACAATGGAGGTAAAATACTGGTAGTTTCTTTTCTTGTTATTACTGATATTGTAACTCATTACTATAGTTCACTCAGATGGGATCAACTTGGAAAAGTGGTTTCCAAGGAAAATCTTGCATCGAATGCATGTGTTGCAAAGGAGGAACATGGTTCTCAGTGGGAAGACCATCAGTCAGCTTTCCAAGCACTGAGAGATCGTTTTGGTATAGTATGGTGTTTAATCAACAAGCAGCTAACAAGCATTGGATTGGGTCAACAAAAAAAGGAGAACATTGGTTGAAGTGCCAAGCCATTTGCAAGGCAAGGCATGTTAGTGAACCCAAGTGTTTTTCATGGATATTTTTCCAAGTAGAATAAATTGATAGAACTTGGGAAGGAGAAGAGTATTCATCATAATCAACTTTTGTGGGTCCAAAATCTTGTCAATGGGAAGGAGTAATTGGAATCTAGATTAGGGGAAAAAATTTGCTCAAAAATAAAAGTGCTTGGAATCACCCAAAAAATGAATGACCACGCCTATCTCAATGATACGATCCCAACGCAATTCATTTCACTCAAAATGGAGTTCGTATGAGAAAGATAAAGCCTGTTGTCCATTTTGTCAAACATGCAAATTTTGGGTACAAGCTGATTGGGATGCTGACTAGGCATCTGTATAGCCTAGTTAGAAAAATATAATAGTCCAAGGAATATTCCCAAAATATTCCCATAGGTGGCTCAATCAGGATTTGAAAAATGTCGGCATATTATTGGTCTAGAGAATTTTGGGTGGACTAATGAGAGGCTGACATGTCGCAAGCCCGGAGGCTGCCATGTGCCCTCTCAAAGGTCGGGTAAAATTTTATTTGCAAGTCGGTGGAGTTGAACTTGCGACCTCATCCTCACAAGCCCCATAGTCCACCACTATGCCACACCTTATGACTTAACCACTAAGGGCTTGAGGTTTTATTTAAATGTTAACACCGATAAGTTTGTGAGGTGGGCGCTAACCTTAATTGACAACATGTGAATGTGCTAACATTAACCGCTAGAAGTTATGTAACCATCAGGGGAGCCTAACTGCTGGGGTAATTGCCATCATGTGAATTCACTAACATTAACCGCTAGCAATTACGTAACCGTCATGTGAGCCTGACCGTTGAGGTAACTTCCAACATGTGAATGCTCCAACATTAACTGTGAGTTTAACGCGCTAAGTGCGGATTAGAATTAATTAACCCATGTTTATTCGTTAATTAAATATGGATTAAGTTGGTGGTAGTTTTTTCGGGTCCGAAAAATCTGCCACTACTCCAAATTTGGCAGGGTTAACTAGAGTTTCTCTAGATTTGGTGGAGTTTTCCTAGGGAAAATTGAAGAGACCATAACTTCTTCAATTTTTGACCAATTTTGGCTCAGAAAGAGTCATTCCTAGATGATTTGGATGCTCTTAATACAATGTAATAGCTTGCAGAGGCAAAAATACACTTCTGTATCCGAATTTTCTACGTTGAATTTTAAGGAAGCCTAGGGCCATTAAGAGAGGAGGTCAAGCCTAGATCAGATGATGTCCAATTACAGAGCTTGGATAGTCATTTTTGGGGTTCTTGGGTCTTATGAATTTAATGGAGTAGGTTGCAAAGCCATTGGAGAATTTCAGGTGCATGTAATCAAAGAATTGACAATTGATCCAAAGAGGGCCTAGCCATTGAAGTAGGTCCAAGGAGATGTAGCCCAGGAGGGGTGAACTCCTTTATCAGCTTTGTGTTATAAGTTTACTTTGTTTTACTTCTGTAAAATTTACTTAATGAATATGTGTTTTAAACAACTAATTACTATCATAAAATTCTCATAAAAGACATTCAACATTTGAAACATAATCCTTCACATTTTGGTTAAATTGAGACGATCCTAAACACATTTTTAAAATTCTAATAAGGGAGCTTGCATATTATTAAAAAGTTTTCCCAACATTTATATCACAAAACCTGAGAATTATCTTGTTGATAATCCAATGGGTTCCATGGATCCCCTAGATCCTCCACCACATAATCCTCCTACTAGAAACAAACCACTTTGGTTGTGAGATACCTTGCAATATGTTAAACAACATGTTTCCCCAAGAGAAACATTAAGAGAAAGTAAGAAGTAAAGTTATTTTTAAGGGTATGTTGCTTCCATGAGCAACATCATTCAGGAAGAACCATGCACCTTTGAAGAATCTGTAAAATAATTTTTTTGGAAAGATTCCATAACTAAAGAAAATGAGTCCATTTTCCAAAATGATGTCTAGGAACTAGTTCCTAGGCCTCAAGGTAAATATTTTGTCACTTCCAAATTATTGTTTAAGATTAAACATGGTGTAGATGGTAGTGTTGAAAAATAAAAGGCTATATTTGTAGCTAGAGGTTCCTCTCACCAAATGGATGTGAAAATTGATTTCTTTCATGGATTCCTCAAGGAAGAGGTATTTGTGGAACAACCACAAGGCTTTGAAGAGCATGACAGGGAAACTCATGTATGCAGGCTGAAGAAATCCTTATGTGGGCTGAAGCAAGCACCAAGAGATTGGTATGCTCACATTGATAGCTACCTGACCAAGCTTGGTTTCATAAGAAGCAATGCAAACCCAAACATCTACTTCAAGAAAATCAAAGGTATGCTTTTGATTTTGGTATTGTATGTTGATGATTTATTCTTGACAGCAGGAGAACCTATTATTCTCCAGTGTAATTTATTTTCCTAGTGATATTGTATTTAACTAGAATTATATCTTCATTATGCAATGAAATGCACAATAGGATGAAATATGTGGTTGAGATACTCCATTACATGAAATATATTGCACACTAATGCAAAGATGAAATACACATTGTTGATCTAATTATTGAATAGGATGATGTGTTAGTGCTTGAATTTGTCTCCTACATTTTAAATCCCCATGTTCAATAGAATTCATTATCCATTGGTCTTTTCCTCAATAACAACACACAAAAATAAGGAATGCCCAATGACCTTTGAATTGGTTAGCATTAATGGACCCTAGATTGGCATAAAATTATTCTTAGGTTAAAATCCTTAATGGCAAAGAAAAATGAATGAGTTCTTTCCCCTCGTATCTGTGGTAAAATCCCTAGGTTCAAGTAAATCATAGAAAAAGGTGTGAACTGCAAGAAAGTGTTGGAAGAAAAATAGAGGAAAGTGGTAAGTATAAGGCATGGAGCAAAGGTTATGTGTTTAGTGCCCTTACTCACCAGGTACACAAAGTTTGCACTTAGTGGGTGAGAAAGGATGGGTTGTTGAGCACATATATTTTTAGGTTCCCAAGCAAGGGGAAGACAAGCCACTAAGCAAAATATGACAATGAGAGGTATAAATTAATTATCCCACTGAGCAAAGAGTTCATTTCTCATGGATATTTCTTAATAAAAAGTAGGTGGCTTGTGGTCAACAAATTTAAGAGCAATGTGAGATATAATGCAACATGAACAAGAAAGTTAGGTAGTCTAATTAAAATTTATGAGCTCCATGACAGTTGAATATGCATGCTTGTAAAAGGAGAAGTGGCTAAGTATGCCATTGGTTGAAGGTCCCATGATGCTTTGTTTATTTCAACTAATGCCACGAAGGAGGATCACAAATCTAAATGAAGGACCCCGAAAGTCATCATAGTCAAACAAAAAGAAAAGTCATGGACTGAAGATAAAAGTAAGAGGAAATTCTAGTGAGCATTCAATAAGTAAATGCATAAAATGGATGAAACAATTACAGATTGGGGGAAATGAAATATTTGAGCACATAGAAGAAAAAGGAAAATATATAATGTGTTTAAGTACATGAATTTTGGGCAAAGGGTCATATAATTGGTGGTGATGTGCTAAAAAAAAGGGTTTTGAGGGTTCATTCCACTGCATTGAGGAAAGGACCTACACGTCAACAAAGAAAGCATGGTTAATTTTCCTAGCAAAGTGGAAGGGCCACAAACGGAAAGGAAATTAATGGAGAAAATGGAAACCAGGTAAAGGTCCACTTGCTTTATGACTCTATGTTTAATGAATAATAAAAAATGGGTATCATTCAAGTTGTGAGAAAAGTAAAATACTAATCCCCTAGTAAGAGGGGAACACACGTATTGAAAAAAAAAGGGACATGAGAACAAAGTGCATGTTGTGGGTAAGGTGGTGTTAGACAAGTGTAGGAATGTGTGGATGTTTGAATCCATTAAATTAATGATGCACATGGAAGCAAGTTGAGACAGTGGAGAGGCTAAGGCAACCCCACTAGTACATATGTGGACCAACCAACCACTTCCATGTAGCACTGGGTCTCATGACTTGAAAGTGCATGTTGGAACCCTTTTTTCCATATTAATTTAAATAGATAAAGAAAGGTTCCTTTATCCAATCCTCTTCACTGGAAGGAGTATAGCGGATCAAGGGAGCACAACTTAAGAGAATCATTTATATGTCTCATATGTTCAAGATTTCTAACAACGTGCTCACACCTATTGTAATCTAAATGAAAAGGGGGATCTCACTGAATATTGAATATCAAGCAAGAAGTTTCATAGCCTTTCTACTTCCCATATTTAGAAAAAAATGTGATGAATATTTTTAATGAGAGTAGTTGGAATTATGCAAATGCTCTAAATTCCTACCATAACCCTTGTTATACCATCCAATGCAATTCCTCTACTCAAAATATTGGGTTTTAACCTTTAAAATACTAACCTTAATATTCCATTATTAACCTTTAAATCACTAAAAAATTAACCCCTTACACCTTGTATCCCTAAATGTTAAGCCCCTAACCCCTAAACCCTAATTAAATTCTACATATTATGTCTACTTCTTCTCTTCTTAATTTACTCTCAATTTGTTGTGTATGTAGAATATATCCATAAAGAAAAAATAATACATTCTTTTCCTTTTACATTTAACTTATAAACATTTGTTGGGTTGTGTTATTTTCTTTCCACAAGGGCCACAGGAGAGCTTGGTCAGTTATCTAGCCCTACAATGCCCATTGTTTCTCTACACCAAGAGAACTTCTCAGAGCTCACAGATTTTTTCAATGCATCTACAGTATTATTCAAAGTGTCCACCTTTACCAGCAACACCTTTTTGTCTTCTATCATATCCCTCACAAAGTGATATTGATCATCAATTTTCTTTGTATTTGAATGATAAGCAGGGTTCTTTGCCAATAAAATTGCACTTTGGCTATCACAATATATCCTTATAGTTCCCTGTACTAACGCCATACTTGAACACAATCTCTGCAAACAAACTTCTTCCTTGCTTGCATGAGTGGCTACTATGTATTCCGCCTCTGTAGTTGATAGTGCCACTACAGATTGTTTCTTACTCATCCAACTCACTGCACCTCCAAATATGTTAAACACATACCCACTTGTAGATCTTCTCTGATCTAGATCTCCAACCTAGTTTGCATCAACAAAGCCATGGATTTCCAAAACTTTGTCCAATCCCGGTCTTCCTTGGTAGCACCAACCATAATCACTACTGCCACACAAATACCTGAAAACTCACTTCACTGTGGTCCAATGATCCTTCCCTGGTTTTGACATAAACTTGCTCAATACTCCTACTACATGTGCAATGTTTGGTCTAGTACATACCATCGCATACATTAGGTTACCGACTGCAGTTGCATATGGAACACAGGACATGTCCTCTTCCTCTTCTTATGTCTTGGGACACTATTCAACATATAAATTTACACCTACAGGAATAGGAACCTTCACCAATTTACTATCCTGCATATTAAACCTCTACAGTATTATCTCGACGTACTTCCTCTAGTTTAACGAAAGCTTCAATTTGCCCGATCTCTTATAATTTTCGTGCCCAAAATATAGTTTGTAGCACCAAGATATTTCATGTCGAATTTGGAGGACAATTGGGTCTTCAAAATCCTGGATAATTTCTTTGTCATTTCCAACCAGCAACATATCATCCACATACAAGACCGGGTAAATAACACGGTCTCCAATTAATTTAAAATACATACAATGATCTACTTTTCTTTTGGTGAAGCCAAGTCCCCATATAAATGTATCAAATTTCTGATACCACATCCTTGGTGGCTGGTTTAACCCATACAGAGACTTTTTTAACTTTCATACCAGTTCTTTCTTACCCTTCACTCCAAAGCCTTCAGGTTGCTTCATGTATATCTCCTCTTCCAGATCCCCATGAAGAAATGATGTCTTCACATCTATCTATTCTACCTCAAAATCAAAAGCAACAACAATAGATAAAAGTAATCTAATAGAAGCTACCTTGGCAATAGAAGAAAAAATATCACCAAAATCAATTCCCAGTACCTGGGAATAACCTTTTTCTACCAACCAATCTTTGTATTTCTCCACCTTTCCTTCTGCATTTCCAACACACCTTTACAGGTTTTCTTGGAGATTTAGATATCCTTTTAGATTTAGATCTCCCACTTGATGACTTATTTTTATTTTTGTTCTGGGACCGTTCTCGTACAGACAAGGCATCACCATTCTGGCTCTCCATATTTTTCCATCTCATCTCCTCTGTCAGTAAGGATGAGGCTATTTCATCAATCTGCAAGGTAGTTGCATTACTACCTATTGTAATAACCAGACTATACCATGAATCTGGTAGAGAACACAACAAACTGATTCACCTATCTTCATATGAAATTTTAATATCAACAGATAATAACTAACTTACCATAGTATTAAATGAATTCATATGCTCTATCACCGAGTGTCCATGTTTCATCCTCAAGTTATACAACTTTTTCCATAGGAACAACTTAATCACCAGAGACTTAGATTGGTACAAAGTCCCTAACTTGTCCCACAAAGCCTTCATCCTAGCTTCCCTTGATACATTCAACAATACTGAATCTAAGATATATAATTGTATTGTGCTCCTTTCCTTTCGATCCAACTTCTTCCATTCTTCATTGGACACTCCCGTTGGTTTAGTACCTGGATCTACTGCGATCCACTGATCTTTATGCAATAGCTAATCCTCCATCTTCAGTTTCCATAACTCAAAACTCTAACCATTAAATTTCTCGATCTTCCACTGCTCGCCATTTCTTTCACCACCAGAATCGATCCCACAGATATCCCACTGAACAGGGTCTACCACAGGCCCGAGCGAAACCCCTCAGCAATAAAGGCATCCCCTAGAAGCCAAAACAACTCTGATACCAAATGTAGGTTTTAACCCCATACAGAAATTAACTGCATACAAATTCTAAAAATAGAAAATAAACAATAGCGAGAGCATAACACATAAAACAAATATACAGAGATATTTTCCCCTGGATCCCAAAATCGGGAATACCAGATTGATTTTTGTATGGGGTTAAAACCTACAATGTTTACAAAAACAATCTGCAATATAAAGAAATATAATGAATAACTTACCAAAGGACAATATTCATGTCCACCTTCAAGGTTTCCATACTCTCTACAATGTCTTTTAGTTTCTTTTATTAAAATTATTTTCCTTTTATAGCCCCTGCATTTGTTATAAGGGAAATAACATTTTCAATCACCCAAAGCCTCCAATGTAGATCTCACATATCCTTGTCCTCTTGGAGTAATGTTAGGTGACATTTTTCCTTACCAAAATTTTAGTGATGATTATCTTCAAAAATAAACATCATTAGAATTTAACCAATTTTAATGAAATTAACAAAATAAAATATTTTTGTATTATGAAAAAAAATAGCCATTTCGTTGGACTTTCAATGATTGTTTACTAGAGAGACATTTTCTAATTGGAAAAAAATTGACTTTGTCAAACATCAATATTCCTATAGATAGACAATTGGCCTGGTCAAATTTCTGATATCTAACAAATTTTCAATTATCACCACATATCTGACGAATAAATAATTATCGTCGAATATTTGACTAAAATATTTTCGGATATCCAACGACAATTGTGTTTGTTGGATATTTGACAAATGTTGGGTCATTTTTCTAAATGCAAAAAATATTTTCAAGTAAAATCTCATAGTATCACCTAACTATCAAAGTACGCCATCATATTTTCCACCTATATGTACTAGTGGGGGTTACGGGTTAAGGGTGATGGGTTATGAGGATAAGGGGTTATGGCTTAGAGGTTCGTATATTTTAAGATAGGCATTAGTAGATTAAGTTTTAATGGGTCAAGTGGTTAATGGTTTATGAGTTATGAGTGTAGGGGTTAAGAGATTATGTCTTGGGGGTTAAGGGGATAGGGAATTTAGTGTTTATAGGTTAAGGGATTATGGTTTGTGAAAATGGGGCCTGTTACACAAAAATATCGTCACCTTGATTATTTGCAGTCAGCATGGGTCTATCACCACCTATACCAGCTTCCTAAGCAAGTCTCAGACCTTAGCTCTTCAAAACAAGCTTTAGAAATGAGAGAAAGACATCAAAAAACAATGTAACTCTTGTTCCACACTTTCTCTCATTTTTGCCTACGGGCCCGCACCTTTTGTTCAGAATACCTGCATACTTATATGCTCTGTATGTAAAGGGGTAGGTGCGTACCCCTGTGAAAGTCAAAAGGCACAATTTTTATCTTAAAAAACTCACTTTGGTTTAATTCTAGAGGTTTCTAGAAGGAATTTTGATGTGGATTGTTCGCTCCAAAGTGGTTCATGCATCCCAAAAGAGAAGGAGCTAATCCCTTGTTAGGAGGAGCTATCCCTTT
>APFE031084909.1:13878-36655 GCA_000404065.3 Pinus taeda | reverse complement strand
TTGAGGAGTGGTAATTTCTTCCAATCCTTTACAAGATATGGTTGGATTCATTTCTTAACGCTGGATGTGATCTTTCACTTCTTGAACATTTTTCTTCTTGATATGTCCTTCTATCTCAATAGTTTGAGGAGTGGTAATTCCTGCCAATGCTTTGCAAGATATGGGCTGATTCATTTCTTCTATCTTTGGGGTTGGATCCTGGTGTATATCCTTTTCTTTCGATGTTTCTTCATCTTTTTCTTCCTCCTCTTCATACTCTATGTAAAATAATTTCTTCTCAACACACTTATGACCTTTAGTGCATTTGCTATCACAATTGTAACAAAGCCCTTTTTCTCTTTTTTCTTCCAATTGTTGTGGTGTAACCCTTGTAGGTTGTGGAAGGCTAGGAGAAACCACACTTCCATCTTTATAGTTGTGAGGGGTATGTTTCTTGGTTTCCATAATTTTGCTTTCCACTATGTCACAAAGCCCTTTTACTCTTTCCAATTGTTGTGGTGTTGCTCTAAAGAAGGTGTTGCTCTTTGTATCCTCATAATGTGCTATCTTTTCCTCCGTGAAAATTGACCACGTAACAAGTTGTTTACGAGAACAAAGCCCTTTATACCATAAAAATTGATCCAGTTCTAAATATGAACATGCAATACATACCTTTTGTAACAGTGGTACACCATGGAGATCAAAATATTGCTCCATCTGAAGTATCCAATTTACCAGATCCTTGCCATCAAACTTCCTTATCTTGCTTTTTCTTGATTTTAGGATCTCGATCTTGAAATGACTGTAACTCTATACTTTCATATCTTTAAGTTTTGAAATTTCGACCTGCAGTAGCCCTCTGCGTCCTCTTTCCAATGCCACTAGTCTGATCCAAATTGAATTCTCCAAGGAAGAGTTATGCCAAATCTCCCACAGTGACCTGATTATATACTAGTCGAGTAGAGCGAACTTGTATGACATGCCACGGGTCACTACTTTGACCTTTGGCTCTAAAAAATATATACAAGAAACTACAATCCATCCTCTTTCTGTACCTTCTTATGAAATTTCAGTCCGATGCTCATAGAGAAAGTTATGACGATTTTTCCCAGGTCACCTGTTTGGAATGTAATTCAGGAGTCTGCAAAAAGACCAACTTCCTCAGATCATATCTCTGAAAATATAGCGCGAAAAACTCTAAAATTCGGACCCGAGGTTCAGTGCGATTTCTTCTAAAATGGTTTGGTTTGTTTTTTTTTTTTTTTTTTTTTTTTTTTTTTTTTTTTTTTTTTTTTTTTTTTCGCTTCTGAAACGTCGCAGAAAAAAAAAAAAGTTGTGGGGAAAATTCCCATGATGACCTATTTGGAGCAAGTGGGAAACCCTAGAATCAAAGCTTTGAATACCATTTATGAAACCAGCTCACATAAAAAAAGAAAAGAATAAGATGAATGCCTTCGAATTCAGCCTAATTGAGGGGGCAACCTTCCTTTAACATTACCAAATGAAACAATCTTTGGATGATACAATGAAGAAACCTCCTTTTCGCATATTATAGGAGTCTAAGGGGTCATACTATAATTAGAGCCGACATAACAATAATAATGTAAGGGCACAATAATAACAATAGTGTGCTTCTATGGGGCACAATAGTAACAATATGGGCACTACATGGATACATCAATATAATAAGTGGATGGTACTAATAACAATAAGGGGTTACACTAGTAGTATAGAGGCCTAACAGTTAGAATATAACAACTACTTTTGACTCGATAAATATAGTTAATTAATAAAATATTTTAGAATGTTAAAATTCACTGTTAGAGAAAATACATTTAATTAATTAATTGATTAATTTATATTTATTAGTCAACCGGACAATAAAATAATAAGACAACAATTAAAAATATCTAAAAAGCAAACAAGGAAATTATTACTAAGAGTCAAACTAAATAATATTAATAAAAATAAAATCAAATAAAATTAATAATAAAATAAATAATAATATAATAAATAAATATAACGATTAATATTATTATTTAGCAACAACAACAAATAAAATAATAGTCCAGAATATCTAAAAATTCCAATGAAGGAAATTATCATCTAAGGTTGCAAATTAATAATGTTTAAAACATAAATAATAATAAAATCAAAGTAAAAAAAAAAATTAAAATGTATATAATAAAATTATTAAAAACACAAGGTCGAAACCCAACAATTGCTAATTTTCCAACCATTGTCTCTATTAAGATTACTTGGCCTCCTTTCGATTTCTATGGCTTCCCTAAACTTGCGGTGATGGAAATGACTAATCCTAGAAATGACCCGTGCCTCTTCCATGTAGATGTGATGTTTAGTTATTTCTGCATGTTCTGCCAGAGCTAAGGGCTGAGTTCTCCCATGTTTGATGTCGGTTGCATGCTCATGAATCCTTTGATTTATTGAGCGGTTAGTCTCACAAATGTAGGGAGTTCCACAAGAACATGGGATGACAAACACCTTTCATATCCTCCAGGTATACTGAGACTTTTACGGATCTTAGGGAGCTCTAAATGCTATAAAGGGGCTTAAAGGTCGAGGGAACCTTATGCTTCCTTAGGATCCTCGCAATTTTGTCAGTGGCCCCTTGGATAAAAGGAAGATGCACCCTGAAAACTTGTCTTTGGGTTCTTTTCTAACCTTGAGATCTTTGTCAGATTTAAGGAAATCTTTAAGACATTGGTTCCTACTATACCCATTACTATTAAAAACATTCACGAGATGGGTTTTCTCATCATTAAGGTGGTTTTCATCAGAAACTCTTAATGCTTGAGTAGCTAAGGTCTTGAGAAAAGCCAACTTTTGAGCAGGGAAATGATGGGATTTAGCATGAAGATATTTCTTTCCGTGAGTTTTCTTATGAAATACCTGGTGAGAGAAAGTACCATCATCCTTCTTCGACAAAAGGACATAGAGGAAAGGAAGACTCCTTGTTGGCCCTCAATTTTTACCATTTTTCACCATACATTTTCAATCTATCCATCATCCTTTTATATCATATCATGGTCATTTTCCCATATTATTGCCTCTTATTTCACTTTAAGGTAAAACCTTTATGTCTTTTGAACTTTAGAATTTTTAATAAAAAATTGGTATTAAAAAATTATTTTGACTATAACAGAATTTCCTGTAATGGCTCCATGGAATTCATATGTGTAGGATACCTGGGCGAGATCTGAGCGCATATTTTGAAAACTTGGGAAGCACGAATGAAGAAATACCGATTGGTTTAGTCAAACTGAGCAAAAATAGATCCGGTCAATACTCGCCAAACTTGACTTGTCATTCAGGGATTCCTAGTAAAAAGGAGCATATTTATTATTTTGTGGGAATTTTCCTGATTTTGTGAACTAGACTTGATGAATTCGACCTGTATGTGTGGATTAGGATTGATAATGCTATTAGAGCTATTATAGCAAAGTTTGTTTATGATTTTCGTATTTAAACAAAGTTTATGGGCCATTCAAAAGTGTAATTTTGTATTAAGATTATTGGAGACTTTTGAGATAATTTGAAGAATCATTTCTACTGTTCTATTTGATGTTCATGTTGTGGATGATTTATTAAGTTAGTTGTAGCTGAAGAATTCTTTAGGTGTAGAAGGTAAGGTTGGAGGGCCGCCATACCAAGCTAAGTATACTTTGGTTAAATTTTGTATAAATTAGCATAGTTTTGATTCAGTATTTCTTGTTTCAGTTTTATGATTCAGTTACTTAGATCTGTTATGATTTTTGGATCATTTTGGTTTAAAATCTAATTTAAATACAAAAGGACAACCAAGGATTTAAGTTAAATTCTCTTTCTATCAAATTATGAATCACAACTAAAAATATTCCTTTTGCATTTCTTGAATTGTTTCTTGAATTCGAGTTTATGATTTGATGCAATGGTAATGTTGTTGGAGTAGAACCATGAGGAAGGAAAACTAAGACCTCCTAAGTTAGGAGCATCTTCTCTTGCTTTCTACACATCACAAACTGCTGCTCTTTAGTTTCTCTTCTTGGGGACAATATTGTGGAGAAGGACAACTAAGACCTCCTAAGTTAGGAGCCTCTTCCTTCGCTTACTGCTTCTTGAATCAGAGACTTTTTAGTTTCTTTAAACTTAGAATTTATTTGTAATATGCATTTCCCTTAACCTTTGATCCCTGGCTTCCGAGATTGACTTTACCTGAAATCTATATACTTTGGACATGATTCTAAGTCTACAAACCCAGATTGACAAGTAAAACACCTGTGTTAGTTTACTTAGTAAATTGACCTTACATTTTTGGCGCTATTGCCGGGGAAGCACACTTAGATAGAGTTGGTTAGGAATATTGTTAAAAAAAAATAACAACAACAAAAAAATGAAAACAAAAACACTTTTCATTATGGTTATTTATGCTTAGATATAGAAATTAGAAAGGTAGATCCCAAAACAAAACCCCCAACCAATTAACAAAAACTCATTAACTACAAAATCCATTTGCAAACAAAGATCTATAAAACATGATGTTAAAGAAGTCATCTAGAGAATGAAGGTATGCCACAACAAGGATCTTCCTAAACCCTTGTCCACAATTTAGAATGGTCACTAGGGATGAATCTTGATTTCAAAAGGTAGAAGAGAAACAAAGCATCCATGAGGAAGATCCACATGAAGAGATTCTAGAAGATTCTTCTAGTTATATTTGTAAGGAGTTCAATAAGTTATGGATCACATGCAATTAAATTCAAACAACAGAGCTAGAAATTGAAGCTTATCTAGAATATGTATTACAAGATCCCTTGTGCATTCATGATTTTGAATAAGTTCCATAAAAAGAACTTTGTGTTATGAGAGTTGAGGAGAATCAAAGACTTAAAGATCACACCCAAACTTGGTTTAAACTAGTCATTAGGCCACAAAACCACTCCATTTTCAACATTCCTTAGCATCAAATCTTTATGATCAACTAACTTCTCACGTCCAAGCATTCATTAAGGTATATTTTTCAAACTTGGATATGAGTCTACTTATGATCTTGTTACGTAAACAGATGCATTGGAAATTCTCTTATACTTGAGAGAATGAATTATTTTTATACAATAGAGTAGGATAGAATATAATAAATAAATAAACAGGTAGATTGAGTTCACAATAAGAATTTTTGTTCAAGCTCCTATGAATAATTCTTCAAATCATTGTTCAATACTCATTTGGAAGGATTTTTATGGAAAAATGCAGTATGAGCAATCATATTTTGGGTAATCATCTAGGATAATTTTTAAAACATTTTTTTAAACAAGGTATCTCTTTAAATATAGTTTTTAAATCCATTTTGAAATTTTCAATTTGGATCACAAATCAAATTGATATGATCAAAATAAAAACTAGGTCTCAAGTGAAACTTTTGAGGACAAAGTTAGTACAACCTTGATTTTATGGGTATAACAGAAACATTTTTACATGATATTTATAGGGAATATAGCTCTTGGAATCTAGTTTCCAAATTAATTTAAATCAATTCAATCCAATATCACATGAAAATGTTATGCTCAAAATACTAACTGCTTGTCGAAAAATCTGCATGGTGACAATTCTAGGCCTTGACTATTCATTGAAATATGTAACATACCAAATCATCTTATTTTAAAAACTTGTTTACGTGGGAGATATATACTCAAGTCTAGATCAATAAACAATTTTAATCATCCCATTTGGAGGACAATTGAAAATGTTATGCCACATTTAGTGACTGCATGTCTTAAAATCAACATAGTGAAACTCTGCCTCCTAAATCTATTCATCAACAATTTTGTGATATCAAACCTAAGGATTTTAAAAATATGTTTTTACTTGATAGAAAAAAGGAATCTACTTTAATCTCCAAGTGGAATGACATTGATCCGATTTTTAACGAAAAAGTTACACTCCAAATAGTGATTGTTGGTCTAATAAACAATTTACAAGTAGCTCTATCAAACATGGTACTCCTCATCATTTTTTGCATATCATTTTAAACCATTTTTAAAACCTATTTATAATTAAATTAGTCATATGAATTCACTTTAACTTGGTTTTGGAATCACTCTAATTGGACATAAAACAAATATTTTGTGAACAAAATACTGCTAGGAGGTCCAGGTTGATCACCATTCCTCAAGGGGTAAACAAATGCATTTTCTTTGTAAATCATATTTGGACTTGTTTTTTAAGAAATGATTGTAATTATTTTACATATTTCTTGGAAGAAGAGATACTATACACCTCTCTTCCTCCATCATCTAATATAGTATTGTAGGCAAATGTTGGGTGTGGAGCCTGATTATCTTCTTTTTTTAGAGGTATCACCACATTGGACCCCAGTTCGTAACGTGGCAGCATTGATGTACGTTGAAAGGGGGGTCCAGGGGGGGAGGTTGCGATCTTTGGGATCCTCCCCGTGGTGGGGAATCGGGGGCAGCACCCCCGTAGCTAAAAATAGATGTAAAATTGCCTTGTAAAATGTTGTAATTTCGTAGTCAATCTGGGTAGTTCATTAGGCATAGATCTGATGGTAGAAGTTATGTTTAATTTAAGTTTTTTTTTTTTTCCCTAGAAGGCAACCCCTCACTATATATGAGGGAATTATATTGTGTCTATGTAGATTTGTATTCTGAGTGAGAAAGAGAGAGGAGATTGTGTGAGAGCAAAGAGGAAATTACGACAGATCTACTGTAGGTTGTATCTCTTCGTTTGTTGGATAATATAAAAGGAATGACTGGTTGTTTCTTCATGGACATAGCCCAAATTGTGTGAACCATGTATATCTGTGTCTCTCTTGTTTTATGTGTTTTTTGTGTTTATATTTATGCAATATATTTTATGTGTTCCATTGCTCTGTAATATATAATTTTCTAACATCAAATGCTATGTTTTTGTAGCTTATAGGAAGATTTGAGGGGTCAATTCCATGGAGGAAAGATTTTCAAAATCAATATTTAAAAATTCATATATGAGAATATGAAATGAAAATATCCAAGTAAAATTAAAGTGGAATTCACTTGATGTTGAGTTCATTCAAAGAAACTCAAAACTCTTGAAGCTTGCTTTCAGTTGTTGACCAATAACACCAATAACCCTACCACGTGAATCAAGATCAAGGAAAAAGGCATGAAGCTAATGTTAAGAAGAAGAAGTCAAGTTTTGTACCATAAAAAATCACATCCATTGCCTAAGAAGCATTTCATAAGCCATATTGTTCATGATTCCATTCATCTACCATATTGTATGCTAAGCTTCACAATCATTTAGATCTACCATATTGAGGTCCAGAACTGTTATCTATCTATCCATCTACTCCTAGATCATAATTTCAACCTATCTTACTTTCATAATATTTCCATACTTCTTTACACCATGATATCTCACCTCCATCCTAACAAAAAAGAAGAGAAAAAGATAAAAAATAATAAAAATATTTGGCTGTGAAAATCCAGACTTTTGGCACAATATAAACTTGAATTAATATTGGAAAACCAAGTCGTTTGGCTAATATGAATTCCATTTTCCTTTTATGTTTTCAAAGTAATTTTATAGAATTTTTGTAAAATATCTTCTCCAAAGTCCATATTTGAGGACAAGTCTCCAAATAAGCAAGGGGGAAGATAGAAAAAACAAAGTGTTTTTTTTAGCATAACAACTCAACTTAGAATAACAATTCAATAAGCTGCCTAACTTGATATGGAAGCAACTCAGAATGTAAAGGACCTGAACATGAGCAACATCACAGTACAATTGGTATCTAAAAATTCAACATCAAACCTATCACAAGGGACCTGAACATGAGCAACATCAGATGATCAACATTTCAAAGGGACCTAAACATATATGAGTAAAACATTTATTGCTTAAAGGGACCCAAGGATCAACATAAAAAATCTATCAGAATGGAATATATACAAAGAACAACTAATAAATTTCATCATAAGAAGGGACCTGCACTCAATCAAGATTCACTCAAGAGCATCATCAACTGAAGGAGAAACTTAATTAAGGAAAGTATTGTACGTTATAAATTGATTTTTAATACCATTTTATTTTGAAAAAAAATTCTTAATTTAGGAGACTAATTAAACCTTAATGTATAAGAGTGCAAACCCTTCATTCCATGTACATTCTTTCTATTCATCAAACCCTACATCCCTTTTTCGTAAAAAGCTTACACCATATTACACCGTACTACCTATTCAAGTCATGTCTCTTTATCTACAAACCTTCTCTGCAAAACAAACAAGCATGGGTTAAGAAGAACAAAAGTAAATGATGTGTGGTTCATTGATGATTTTTTACTCTATTCTAAGACTTGAAATTACCTTGAAATGGTCATTTCAAATAGCTATCTTAAAGAGTAATAATGATAAGAAATGCATCATAGAAAGGGAAAAACATATAGCCTAAAGGACAAAGAGGAGAAATCAATTATGATAAAAAAAGACTTTGAAAAAATCAAAGTAATTACTAAATGGAATGAAATGCAAAGTGTAAGGATCAAAGTAATTACTAAATGAAATGCAATGTAAGGTGCATGACATGAAAGGTGTATGCAATGCAAGGTGCATGAATGAAACTAAAATTGATACAGAGCAATGGTGAAATATGTAATGGTGGCACATAAACATAATTTTATTTATTTATTTATTTTTAAACTTTGAAATGGCATATGTATAAGCCATAACAAACTCATAACAAAGTTTCCCTATAAAATTGATTTTGAAAATTGATGAGTGATGAATGGTCATACAAAACAACAAAATGAAAATCAATGAGTGATGAATGGCCATACAAAACAACAAAATGGAGAAGGAACATGCATGCAATGATGGAAAATCAATTTTAAAATCGATAAATGATGCAAAGGAATGGTTATAGAGAATGACAAAAAGGAGAAGAGACAGGTGTGCCATGGTGGAGGAGAATTCAAAACGTTGCCCAGTCAAACACCTACGCAACAACTTTCATGCAAACACATAGATACAAAGCCAACACTTTCATGCAGAGGGGAGAAACAATTCATCATCTGTGCAGAAGGGAGTAGTAGATGAGAAGGGTACCTTCACACAGAAAAAACAAGGAACTTGGCTCAGGTAAGAATGCAACCCTTTGAAATAGAAACAAAGGAATAGGTTATGCGTAAGTTTTAATAGAAGAAATTTAAGGAGAACGCCATTGAGATCTCCAACTATATCCTAAGAATTCCGCAGTCAAGTGCGAGTAGGATTTCATCACAAGTAATTTGGAACTTGAGTCTAAGATTGAGTTAAATGTTGGAAGTTGAAGGAAACCAAGGATGTGGTAGTTAAGTTAAACTCCGAGTAGTGAACGTTGAAGGAAATCCAAGTTACGACTATGTAGTGGCATTATTCAGGCTCTAGGTGTGAGATTACTGCATATAAACTCGAGTTAAACAACGCTAAAAACTCCAAGCAAGGAAATGATTGGTGGAAAATATGAGTTTCCAACTGCATATGACATTAAAAGTATGCATTCAAACTTCAGAAATTGATTTCCTCCAAGATTCGATTTCTAAGCAATGAACACAGATTCCAAGAGGACATAGAAGAAATCGATATTGATTTATGGAAGAACAAAGAGTTAATTACTCATCTTTAGATCTAATTTCAAGTTCTAAAAGGCGGGGAAGAGATCGATTTCAATTTTTGAAAGAGAAGAAGGCTAATGAATCATTTCAAGAATTCGATTTCAGATTATGAGGAGACAAAGGAAATTTGATTTCGATTCCTAAGGAAGTAGAGAAAGTAAAATTGAAAGCATTTGTTTAGGTTCATTTCCAGAATTTGATTTTTGATTTATAAAGAAGACAAAGAGGGTTAATGTGAAGGAAATTATTCATTAATTCCCAGAAATATGATGACGATGTTGAAATTCGTAGGAAAATAAGTTTGATTATTATTTTTCTAATTTTGACTTCGAGGAGGATTATATAGCTGAGCAAAATTGTGATTGACCTGTGAGTTATTTTCATTCCTATCTCCAAAAATTGATTTCTCAAAGGCAGTAAATGAATGAATGGGTTTGTTGCATATAATGCATCTCCAATTTTGATTTCTCCAGGTCAGATTTTTTTTTTCCAAAATCGATTTTGAGGGATAGAAGAAGAGTGTATTTCCAAAATCGATTTTGAAGGACAAAGAACAGTTTATTTCCAAAATCGATTTTGAGGACAAAGAGCAGTATTTTCCAAAATTGATTTTTAAAGAAATGGAGAGGATTGTTCATTTCAAAATTTAAGGATCTTTGAAGGTAGAGTAAGATTCTATTTGCAAGTATGGTGTTGATTAAAGGCAGAAAACTGTAGAAATTCCCACTGTAGATCACCTGGTAAAGCAATGTACTAAAGCAAAACACTTGATCTACTTCTACAAACAATTTAGTGGAAGCTTAATCGAACTTGAGCAACATCAATAAGAACACATATAACTAATAAGAAGGAATCAATCACACATAACACAGAAGAATTTACCAGGGGAAAGCCTCAGCCTAAAACCCCAACTTTGTATTATCATACAAGTGGAAATATAGCCAGTATTACAAAAAGAATCTGCTCAAAAGCTATCCTGCTCTCTCTGCAATACCTTTGTTGCTCATAGACAGTCAAAGGCCTCTATCTAACCTCTGGTCTACCCTCCAAGCCTCCTATTTCTTTTCGCAATTCTGATTGGGGTCCAGTGCAGCCACTTGTGTGAATTGGCCTCTTCACACACTCACCAACCTCTGATCTAACTATGCAGTCCTGAAGGAGATAAATCCTCATCATGGATGAGCTTCTTTTATAGGAAAATATTCATCCAACTGATAGTACACTGTCCCTTCTTTGATCTCAACTGGGTCTCTGTCGGAACTGACATGCATGAGTTATTCATGAGAAAATCTTTAGTTATCTGAAGTGCAGCAGTTATATGCAAGCATGCATTAACTAATTGAACTCACATTAATTTAAACAAACTGTTTAAATCAATCTAACTAGACTTGACTTAGTTAACTGAGCCAACTAATTACAACTCAAATTAGAACTCACCTTATCTCTTTAACTGATGGATAAATTCCTCAATAATAGATAAACTATTGCATGTCCTCACATAGACTTCAAGTTTGATTTTCCTTAGCTAATTAACTCAAGATGAATTAATTAATTAATTTACAAAATGTTGTTAATATCAAATTCGAATTTTACTTCCTATTTTTAGTCCAGGGACTGACTAAAATAGGAATCCATCTTGAACTGCTAAAAATAGAACTTCTATTTTTAGCACTTCCATTTTTCATTCTCTGTTGCCCAATCCAGCACTGGTACCACAACTGTTATTTTTAGCACTTCTATTTTTAGCAATTTCTTGTTGCCATTTTCAACAAAAAGGTTAAAAACAAACCTAAAAGTGTCAAGAACTCGGTTCTCAAAAGCATTTTGATAGAGTATCTTCTAGAAAGGGTATTTTCAAAGCCAAACTCAAAATATTTTTCCTTTCTCTCATCACAAAAAGTATTGAAAAGTCCAGATCGAGTCTTGGTAAGTCACACTCTTGTGATTTTTGAAAGCAAATATTGTTTTTCAATACATATAACAAGAAAAACGTTTATCCTTTGGCTATAAATATGATTTCTCTATTGTATTAAACTTGCAAGAAAGCAAAAACAAGAAAAATATACAGAGTTATTGTTATGTCACGAGATTATTTACAGTAGAGCGTTATTTACATTGGTACAGAAACCAAAAGGAACAAAGACACCCAGATTTCACTATGGGAAGTAGGATTGAACCAAATGGGTTTCAATTGGAAAACTAAAGCAAAGAAACAATAGAAAGAATCTACCAAGCAGAGTATTAGAATTCCTAAGAAAATTTGATGGGCACAGTGGAAAAGTAACAAAGTAATTTATAGCTAACTTTGACAATGAGAAAACCAGAGTAGGAGATATTTTTGTTTCTATTACTCCAGAATACATTGGTACAAAAAGATTTCAAAAACTGAGTTGTAATTGCCAGATAAGGGTGTAATAAGTAAACTAAATCCATGATTGCTAGAATACTATAGAATTGCATGAATTTTTTTCCAGAAGTCTTTTTCTGAGGAGTTAAAACGCAGAGTCTTATTCTTATGGGTATACAACAATGATCAAAATTGACAAATCAGTCCAGAAATTCAACATTCAGCTAATTATCTCTCCTTGTTTTTGTGGCTATAAAACAATGGTCCAAATCAACATTTCAGTTAAAAAAAAATGGGTATATAGAAGGGAATCAATTGTAGAATCCTGAGAAGTAATGGAGTGGTTGAAATATTTTTGCAAAATTTCAAAGAAATCTAGTTTGTAGTTTACGAGAAAATGTTTAAAAACGTTTGCTGCTACTTGTACAATGTAACTTTATGAGAAAATTGCTTCAAATTCATTGGCATTTCTAGAATTGAATGACCATTACTTTGGAAATATTTTGGAAAAAAACTCATGTCCTATCAATATGATGAATTGGGCAAAAATAGTGGTTTTGGTTATTGGGCACTGAGAAATGGAAATTATAGTTTGGTTGATACAAAGGTATGGGTTGCATAAGGACACTAATGGGGTTAAGATAAAGGAAATTAATACCCTCTTTCAATATTGAAGAAATATTCAAGACACATCTCCAAAAGATATGGTAATGGACATGATTCACATGGAAAAGAGTTTAGTGAATCCTTGGATGTGCTCAAATTCAAGATCCTTTGAGTAGGCAAAAAAAGGGCAGCTCCTATTGAATTGACAGAGGAGGAAATGGAGAGGGTTATTATATTTCTTCAAGAAGCACAAGCAAAGGCTTCTACATCAGGAAGTAGATCCACAGGAAGAACAACAGGGAGGTCAGCTGTTAGAGCTTAGACGATTACTACCTGTGTGTGAGATTTGGTTTCAATTCACGGTGGGAGCATTGGTGTCGACTGGTGTGAGCTCATGAAGAAATTGGTTGCTTCTGCGAGGTGCCAAATAAGCCTATGTCAAGATATCAGTTTCGTAGTTTCTGCAAGAGGAGCTAGGGTAGAACCAAATCGCAGTAGTTGGCCAACAATGAGGTTGAAGCGGTCATAGAAAATCCAAAGAGGATTCTTTCATTTTTTTTATCACACAATTTTGAAAGGCATTTATAGTATGTATAAACGACTTAACTACTATGTCTTTGTAGCCAACGTGCTATCTCTGGAGGGTCAAGCAACAGGCCAATCCTCTTCTGGTGAGGATAGGAAGGAAGAGTAAATTTGCGCTCAACACAATCTTGCAAGCACAATTTAGTATGGGAGAAAGATCGTGATGCTTCCATTTCTGTGTAATCAGAAGATGGTGGACAAGAAGCTACTCAGGCTTTGCCATTTCACCGTGCAATGTGGGACTTTGGACAGTGTGATGCAAGCTCTCACATTTTGGCTTGTTGAAGAACTGTGAATAAATCAACGTTTCAGAAGTGCATTGGATCACCAATTGAGATTTATGCTTTTAGTTTGAGTCATTGTTAACATCATTTTTTTTTAATATTGAAATTAAGTGTTGCTTGCTCTCATCACTGAAATACTTAGCCTTTCTCACTGACCCCTCGACCCTGCCCTCAACTGGCTCTTCTCCTGCTCATACATACCCTCAGTCTCTATACATCGACTAGCTCAAGTACTTTTGCTATTATTGTACCTAGAATCAATGGATGCTTTCTCTGCCGCTGAGACTAGTGCATTATATTCCCAATCACCCACCACTGAGCCCTTCCGATACTTGGCTACTTACTTTACTGCATAAAAGTGACCAAGTGAACAAGAAGCCCACTGAAGCCCCAAAGCTTCTAAAGCACTGAAGCACAATAAATAAATAGCATAAACAATGTACCTCTCAGCCATTACAAAATTATTCAGGTTGTTACACTCCCAACATTGAGGAGAAAAGTTCAGGACAAAGGCGTTACAAAAGAGACAGTTTCTTTCCAGAGAAATCCATTACAATGAAGAAAACAACGTTGAAGAATCAACGTTTGCCAGAAGAAGCTGCCAGCATTTGCCAGAGAAAATTGTCTAGGAACCAACATTTTCTAGGAAAGTTGCGTTAATTTACTTCTCCAAAAAACCATTTTCATAAAGCTATGGCTTTATAATATAAATATTGAAATGTGCCAATCATTTAAAAAAAAAAGAGATTTCAATGAAAAATTACATGGATAAATGTAAAGTTTAAACGAATACAATCGTAATTCACTTTTGATAAAGTGACCTTAAAATTATTAAAGTGTTTTATGGAACTTTAAAAAGGAGTATATTTTGTAATATTTTGGAGAGATAAGCTAGTTTTTGGAATGATAAATAAGAAGTAACTTTCTACATTTTGAAGAGATAAGGAATATTGGTTTGAGTGAGAATCATTATTGTAATCCAAAGTAATCTTTTACTTTGAGAGAGATTGAATCAGTGCAGGCATTTCTTTGAACGCATTTGCTTCCAAAATTTGCGAGCGTCAGATTCTCATTGTTTGAGAAATCTTCAGTGGCAATGTTGTAAAAGATGAAAGATTGATGACCTTAATACTAAATAAAGACATATTATTTGTGGTGATTGTGTCTTAGATCCGCCTGAAATTGAATAAGGGGATCTTAGGTACACCATTTGTATGATTGTGATGGCGAGTATTTCTATTGCTTCATGTTTTTGCTTATGATTTGTGTCTACTTTTGACACATAAATGATCTCATTTAACACACATACAGTTCGATGCAAGTAAGCACAACACTTGTAACAGAATAGCTTCAAGGAAGGATAATTAAACTCAACACTTGCATCTGCGCAACTACAACTCATAATCATAGATTGTCAACATCAACATTCTAACTCAACAAGCAAATTCACTTAATCAAGTTAAAGCATTTCAAAGCAAAATCTATATCAACATTCTTGCAAACAACTTTAAGAACTTGTAAATCAAATTCCAGTTGCATTGAATTGTAAGGGTGCATTCTCGGTTGAAACCGACACCCACATTTTGATTTGATTAGAAGTCAAGCACGTCAATTCTCTTCAACTTAGTCAAATTAAGACAAGTGAATTCCTTGTTTTATGTGAGTCATTAAAATCATTAAGCATTTTTTGGGTGCATTTTCGACAGTGTTCGACACCCTTCCTTTAAGTAGAATAAAGTGAATGCACAAATTTTAACTCTAAAGCAAACAAGCAACAAGTTCACATCTCCTGCAAGCGAGCGTGAGTATTCATTCAAGCAATTTGCATCAAAACAGTACAAAGTTCAAACCTTCAAGCAAGCCAGAGTGAAGTTCATTGCAGCAACCATCAAAGCAACCAAACAAGTTCAACTCTAACACCAATCAAGCAAGTTGAGATTGACATCAAGCGAGTGTGACTAGTACTTCAAGTGAGCGTACAGTCATCAAGTAAGGCAAGTGAACATTCATGCAGACACGATCGTCATCAAGCAAGTGTGAATTCCAGAGTTTAAGCAAGAAAGTTCTACAGCTCTAGCAAGTGTTCCCAGCAAGTGCAATAAGCAACAAATCAAGCGAGTGTGCCATTTAAGTCCCATAGCAAGCGAGCCTGTCATTCAAGTAACAAAATCAAGTGAAATAGTTCAAAGCACAACATCTATGACAAGAGAGCCTAATTTCAAGTGAGCAAGTTTAGATGGCGCAACATATTCAATTGTTAAACATTCTTCACAGTTTGATCATCTCTAGTGATGAAGACATGGTGCACATCAACAAAGAAACTCTTGTTGATCTTTCACGACATCTACGACAAACACATGAAACCATTGAGTTTCTTCAACTCGAGTCGCAACTTCAAAGGAATGAATTGCAAGAAAAGAGTGATACTTTCAAGTCTTTGAACCATCCAGATGACAAGTCATTCATCCCAACAACTTCAAGTGTCGAAGTTGTTCCAGTTCAAATTTCTTCCAAACTCATCATCAAGCCCTGGGAAGAAATTCAAAATAACAAGAAACGACGAGGCTTAGGACATGTCACTAATGACACCAACTTACATATCCCAGATTATTCCAAGCCAATTAAGTTCTTCAGTGCAGGATTTCTTGCACCACTCACCTCAGCAGGTTTTGAGAAAGTTGTAGACCAACCGAATTGCACACAACTTGAAGTTGAAGTCCAATCAAAATGTTCTCATTGTCAACGACCTGGTCATATGGAAGATCAATGTTTTGATCTCCATCCTTGTCGCCATTGTGGCAAGCCCAATCATTCCTCAGAAAAATGTCGCAACCAACAAAAATCAGCGAGATTGAAGATACATTATGAATGGATCGATCCTTGGGAATGGTCATCCACAGTCAAAAGATTGTCTCAGTTCTACAACCGACTACAATCACACATAGTGCAGCCAGTAGTGAACCAATGATGGTACTCTCATGCAGTTGAACGAGGGAGTACAACAATGAAACTCTCCTACACCTGAAGGGGAGGAGTTCAGATATTTTTTGAGAAGATTGTCTCTTCTTTCAGCTGACAAAAGGGGGAAAATGTAAATGAAATTGACAAGTGGTTGTCAGACTGAAAGTCTCGACAAAATCAGTGAAGCAGCCAGTGGGCATCTTCATCAACCAGTGGGCATTTTTCATCAGCAGTGACCATCAACAAATTCGCCAGTGGGCGATCGACAACAAAAGTAGCAGTGAGCGGCTTTCATCATAGCAAAAGCAACATTGAGTTGTTTTTCGACATCATTAGCAAATACACCAATGGGCATTCATCTAATTATGTCAGTGGACACCGAAAGATGTTTTCAAGAAAAGGACAGTTGGATACTTTTACAGCTTGGCACGTGATGGAGTTGTCAAGCGTCATTTAGAGATGAATCAGGCATGCAACTGATTCATGTTCTCTTCAGATTTGAGTTTTTTCCAGCATCCAGTTTTGGCGGTTTTTTAAGGCAATGTTTTTGAGGATCAACATGAGAACTTGGAGATGGTTCCTCGTTCTTATTTTTGATTTATCAATGGTGGGGGGGGAATGTTAGCCTCTCTCACAAAACAATAATAAATCCAAAATAAATAAATAAATTAAATATTCCAAGTTAGGAATTTGTGCCTAACTCTTGGGTTGTTCCTCTAAGATAGGAGTTAGTTTAGGTAACTCCTATATTGGTGTGTGTCTAGTGAGAAATGATCTCAACCAAAGGAGAAATTATCTCAACCAAATTTGTCTAAGATGGCATGCACTATCTTGAGAACACTGTCTCTCATCTATTTATTTGTAACACTATATTCAATTTTTTTTAATGAAAATGAGAGTGAGAATACCTGTGCCAATATTTTGTGTCTGCTATTGCTTATGTATTTGTCTAAGTTAATTTCTTTTTCAATATCAACATGCAGAGGTAGAAGATTAATGACACAAAGACAAGCACGAGGGCATGCTTGAGAATCAACAAGGGGGAGATGTTGGCCCTCAATTTTTACCATTTTTTACCATACATTTTCCATATATCCATCATCCTTTTCTATCATATCATGGTAATTTTCCCATATTATTGCCTCTTATTGCACTTCAAGATAAAATATTTATGTCTTAAATTTTAAAATTTTTAGTAAAAATTTGGTATTAAAAATTATGACTAGAATAGAATTTCCCGTAATGGCTCCATGGAAGTCATATGTGCACGAAACCTGGGCAAGATTTGAGCGTATATTTGGAAGTACTGGGAACCACTGATGAAGAAACACCTATTGGTTCAGTCAAACTGAGGAAAAACAGGCCTAGTCAACGCTAGTCAAACTTGACTCGTCATTAAGGAATTCCTAGTAAAAAGGAGCAAATTTATTATTTTGTGAGATTTTTCCTGATTTTGTGAATTAGAATTGATGAGTTTGACCTGTATGGATGGATTAGTATTGATAAGGCTGTTAGAGCCATCATAGCAAAGTTTGTTTATGATTTTCTTATTTAAACAAAGTTTATGGACCATTCAAAAGTGTAATTTTGTATTAATATTATTGGAGACTTTTGAGATAATTTGAAAAAATCATTTCTACTGTTCTATTTATTGTTCATGTTGTGGATGATTTATTAAGTTAGTTGTGGTTAAAGAGTTCTTCAGGTGTACAAGGAAAGGTTGGAGGGCCCCCATAGCAAGCTAAGTACACTTTGGTTAAATTTTGTATAAATTAACATAGTTTTGATTCAATATTTCTTGTTTCGGTTTTATTATTCAGTTACTTAGATGTGTTATGATTTTGGATGATTTTGGTTTAAAATCTAATTTTCATAGGAAAGGACAACCAAGGATTTAAGTTAAATTCTCTTTCTATCAAATTATGAATCACAACTAAAAATCATCCTTTTGCATTTCTTGAATTGTTCCTTGAATTCCAGTTTATGATTTGATGCAATGGTAATGTTGTTGGAGTAGAACTATGAGGAAGGAAAACCAGGACCTCTTAAGTTAGGAGCCCCTTCTCTTGCTTTCTATACATCACAAACTGATACTCTTTAGTTTCTCCTCTTGAGGACAATACTATGGGGAAGGACAACTAGGACATCCTAAGTTAGGAGCCTCTTCCTTCACTTACTGCATCTTGAATCATAAACTTTTTAGTTTCTCGAAAATTAGAATTTATTTGTAATATACATTTCGCTTAACCTTTGAGCCTTGCCTTCTGAAATTGACTTTACTTGAAATCCATATACTTTGGACATCTTTCCAAGTCTACAAACCCGGATTGACAAGTAAAACACTTATGTTAGTTTACTTAGTAAATTGACCTGACACTCCCATTGATTTTGTTGTCATTTTGTATTTTTGAGGTTGAGGGAGTAAAAACATATGGCAACATCAAAACCACTTTGGAAGCTGGGATCTAGCCCTGCCAATTTCAGAGAGGGATATCTCTGTAAAATTTAGCTATGTTTTATGTGAATTTTAGGCTAGTTATCGATGTACTGCTTGTTTTTTGATTGGATTGTTTGGTTGATTAAATTGTTATAATTCCATTGGGCTATGGAGTCTAAAGATTGACTGGATCTGCATCAAATTTTGAAGGATTTTCACAGGGCAAGCTAGGTTGCACTAGTTGGATCTTTCAAAATTTTAAAAGAATTATGAAATAGAAGAGATATAAGATTGAGTAGAAACTAAGGAGAAATGAAGGATTTATTAATTTTACTTCAACACAAAACATATAAATTACTAACAACCAGAAAAGGGTGTTCTGTATAACATATCCTATTCATCACAGTTTCTGTTATGTAATTAAGCTTTTCAGAAATGACAGAGAAAGGAGACAATGATTAAACACATGAACAGAAGAAAAACATCACCAATTCGTACACCACATGAATCCTATGAAGAATGTTCGTGTATTATTGATGCTTCCAGCGACTTGAAAAATTACAAATCGCAGAGGAAATTATATTCAACAATCAACCCGTAATACTTCAAACGATGAAGTATTTATAAAAATAATTACAAAATCATTGTCTCAACCAACAATGTATTATTAGCATTATCCTAAACAAAAAAATTGATCTTTTGCAGAATCATAGGAAAGGTGGTCAGTTGCATGAAGAGGTGGCTTTGTTTTGGTGGATTCAGTTGCTGAATCAACCTATAACTCTGTTGCGCTAACTATTGTGCTAGCTGATATTCTTATTACATCTGACTTGCTTTTTAATCCAATAAATCACATAGTTCCTCCCACCTTTTTTCATTTGGAATGGTTAACTTAATTACCCTTAAGTGAATCTATGAACCTCAGCATACTTTGCAAATGCTGGCTTTACTGTGAAGATATTTTTTACCTCGTTTTTGATAAAGAAGTCATTTCCCATTGTCACTAAGAATGCTCCAATTGTCATGCTGCCTTTAATACCACTAAATTTAATACTGCTTCTCGACACTTCCTTCATCTTCATAACATAATATTCTTAAGTAATTATCTTGTCATTAATCACATATATGATGGGAAATCCTTTCTAAATTAATGCTTCAATCTTGTTGAAGAACCTGTTTACTCCCAACTCTAGTGTTTCACATTTCTCTTCTAATTGATCAATGAGATTTATTTTAGTCAAAACCTTCTTGACTTCCAAGATGGTGGCAGTCCTATCACTAATTCCTAACTCTTCAAGTTCATACTTATTTTTTTAATTCAGGAATTTGATGATGTTGGAAGCTTCTGTAGGCATGTCTCCCAACTTTTCCCTTACTTGAACAATGGTTTCAATGGCCTTTTGTATCAGTTATTTATGTTCAAAGATGATTTGGATGCATGACCAAATCTCATTCATGGAGTCCAAAATACCCATCCAAATGGTTTCCTTGACTTGGGTCAAGGTCTAACCAATTGGTGTATCCTTCTCCACCCTATGTAACTTCTCTAGCAACCTTTGTGACTTATGTACTTCAACCAAATGAGAATCTTAAGTTCTGCTTTATGTTCTTGGAGAGATTTGAGCTTCCCTTGCAACTTATTAATTTCTTCTTACTGGATTGACATATTTTCTAGTGTCTGTGTCACATGATCAACACTTGTAGCTTGAGTTGATGAAGTTACTATAGTTTTTGTTCCTGTAGCTGGGAATGCAGTGATGGGTATAGCATCCAGGGGGACTATGGCTACCCTTTGATTATGTTCTTTCTCTTTGATCATTTTCTCCATGTCTACCTCCATATGTGATCTAGGTGGATATTGGTGGCCACCCGCCAATTCCACTTGGAGCCCCACTATTGCTTCTTTCAATTTTTCAATTTCCTTAATTGTAGCATAGTTTACTCTTTTTAGTAGTTTTTCAGGTCCTAAACTTCCGGAGCCATTTTTAGGCCCTAAACGACCTTTTTTTGAAATCTATTGCCAACAATTTTCTATCTAAAATCATCTTTTCCATCGTAGTCCTCAGAGAGATATTTCCAATGGGTTATCATGCACGTCAAATAGAGATAATATGACCAAGTCACGACCCCGGGAAGTTGGTTGTCCAACTCACCCCAACGGGGCCCATACACTCTTGGTGTTACATCTCCTCGGGTTAGGGTTTTGGTTGTTTAGGGTTTGCTCTTATTGTTCAATAATAAAAAGGCCCTTGAGCCTCATTGTAAGGCAGTTCAAAGGCATGTAGCCACCACATATCTTCTTAGAGATAAGCTACCATCGCCCTAGTTTGTTTATTTCCATTTCTGTTTGTAAGCATATTTCAGTATTTTACATTAATGAAATAAAGTATTATTTCTGTTGCATCTCTGTGTTTATGGTTATCTCTGTAATTTGTTGCGTTTCTATTTAAATTTGGATCAGTGGTATCAGAGTGGTCTACTTTTTTCTCTCTTTTTTTCTTTGCATGTCCCCAATGAAGTTGGGATATAAGGAGTTAGGGCTTGAACTGGTCAAACCTTTGGAAGACCAGCCTCGCAAATAGTGACAGCCTCCCATGGCGGATGAAAAGAAAGATGAAGGGGCAGGAGATCCTATCAAAATCTTGCTCGAAGAAGCCCTCGAGTGACAAAGGAACGTGATGATGGACAACTTTGCCCAGATCCTTCAGCGGCTACCTAGGGGCGACGCATCGGCTTCCAACAACTACTTTGGAAACGCCACACCATTTAAGGTACAAATTAATTTTGAAATCCCCATATTCGAGGGTCAAATAGATGCAAATGCCATCGATAAGTGGTTAAATATGCTAGAGGGTTATTTTCCAGTTCATGACTTTTCCAGTCAGGAAAAGATTATTTTCTCTCTTCTCAAAGTAGCCCCCCACGTCAAGGACTAGTGGGAAACCTACTGTGAGCAGAAGGATGAAAGTACAGGTTCACTATTTTCAGCCGCACCCACTTGGAATTCATTACGGGATGCCATCAAGGAGTAGTACTACCCTGTCGGAAGCTATGAGGATCAATACATAAAGTGGACCATGCTGCGGTAGGAAGGGACCAAGATGTGCCAGCGTATACCAATATTTTCCATACCCTTCGCACAAAGTTGGGTATCAAGGATTCAGAGCACCATTTGGTACTCAAATGTTGTGGTTGCCTGCATAAGTACATCTAGGAAGAAATAGAATTCCTAAACATCTCATTGCTTGACACGTCATACCAATATGCCATCAAGGTCGAGCAAAAGTTTAAACAGAAGAAGCGAGACTTTGGATCTGCGAATCTGAAGTAAGGGAAAGGTGCCCCCAAACTGCAGAACAAAGGATAAAGCCAAGGCGGGGTAGCCCAAGACAACCCGCTAAAGCTACCAGCAAAGCACAATGCTGCGAAGTCGAAAAAGGACATGAGAAAGTGGTGTGATTTCCGTAAGAGTTCCACTCACAACATAAGTGAGTGCCGGGCCAAGCAGTCACTAGTGGCCAAGCTAAAGGTTTCAAAATCAGATGCATGTTCCGACTCTGAGTCAGGAACATGACAAGGGGAATGAAAAAGGGAAGCAGATTATCGACGTGGAGCCCAACGCCACCGTTGCCACCATGAAGATCCAAAAGGAGGAACCTGAAGATCCAGAGGAGGAGGAGCGTCTCTTCCACTGCTAGATGTGGGTAAAGGGCTCCCCACTACAGTTCATTGTCGACATCGAGAGCCAAAAGAGCCTCATTTCGGCAGAGGTTGTGAAGCAACTGGGCTTATCAACCACAACACATCCACAACCGTACACCATTGGGTGGCTTCACCAAGGACGGGGTCTTCGCGTGAGCCAGTAGTGTCGTCTTCCATACAACATCAAGCCCTTCACAGATGAGGTATTGTGTGACATTGCTCCCCTTGAA
>APFE031084909.1:0-12424 GCA_000404065.3 Pinus taeda | reverse complement strand
TGGAAATTACTGTGTTTTTTTGGTTGTTGACAGGTTCTCGAAGATGGCCATTATGGCGGCATACAAGAAGAATATCACAGCAAAAGCCACTGCTAAACTCTTCTTTGAACGAGTGTGAGTACACTTTGGGATCCCACAGTCTATCATCTTAGATCAGGACAGTAGGTTCCTCAGTACATTTTGGTCTAGTCTTTGGTCGATGCTGGACACCAAACTCATGAAGTCCATAGCCTTCCATCCTCAAATTGATGGCCAGACAGAGGTTTTCAACAGGATGATCGTACACATTCTGTGCATGTACAACTCAAAGCATCCACACACATGGGACAAGAGCCTCCCCTAGGTTCAACACAGCTACAACCGGGCTCTCCATAGCTCAACTGGCCACAAACCTTTTCAGGTAGGCTTGAGATTCCAGCCACTATGTCCCATTGATGTGGCCATGCCATTTGTAGCTATTCATGCAAATTTAGCTCATGTCCAGTCCGAAATAGATAAGGAAAACAACTTCATTGAGCACATCCAACATATTTTCCAGTAGGTCCATGACATTATGGAGAAATAAAATGCAAAGTACAAGTAGTGACATGATCAACATCGGGTGCCACACAAGTTTTAGGTGGGCGACAAAGTCTGGTTGCATTTGCAAAAGGAATTCCTTACCGGAGCCTATCGGAAACTCAGACCACTCCGATATGGTCCTTACACTAGTACCAAGCCTGTGGGAGACAATGCATTTGAGCTCAACATTCCCCCATTCCTTGGCCTGCACCCAATGTTCAATGTGGACCACCTTCGACCATACTTTCCACCATTACTAGACACATCCAACATTGTAGAACAACTCACACCCACAGAGTTAAATCCAAATTGCATGGAACAAGCTGCAACTGATCGGATCATGGACACACAGATCAAGCACACTCACTAGTAGAATATCCAACTGTATTGAGTTGTCAAAGCAGGCCAACTCCTTCACTAGGGCAAGTGGCTCACCAGAGACCAAGTTCAACAGAAGTTTCCTCATCTCATGGAGGAACTGAACGCAATGGTGACCATTACTTCCTAAGGGGGGTGGAATGATCCAGGTGGATATTGGTGGCCACTCGCCAATTCCACTTGGACCCCCACCATTGCCTCTTTCAGTTTTTTAGTTTCCTTAATTGTAGTACAATTTACTATTTTTAGCAATTTTTCGAATCCTAAACTTCAGAGCCATTTTGAGGTCCTAAACGATGTTTTTTTGGAAATATACCGCAAGTGATTTTCTTTGTCTAAAATCACCTTTTCCATCGTAGTCCTCGGAGAGATATTTCCAACGGGTTATCATGCACGTCAAATGGAGATAATATGACCAAATCGCGACCCCGGGAAGTTGGCTGTCTAACTCACCCCAACGGGGACCATAAACTCTTGGTGTTACATCTCCTCGGGTTAGGGTTTTGGTTGTTTAGGGTTTGCCTTAGTTGGTTTATTTCCATTTCTGTTTGTAAGCATATTTTAGTATTTTACATTAATGAAATGAAGTATTTTTTTCGATGCATCTCTATGTTTATGGTTATCTCTGTAATTTGTTGAGTTCCTATTTAATTCTGAATCAATCTATTTGATTTGAATATTCTTCTGTATGATTAAATTCATCATGTGAGCCTTCTGTGTCTCATTTTATTCAATATATTTAGTCAAGAGATCCTCTGTGGTTGGCAGTTTCACCTTCTTTCTCAATGCTGTAATGTCAAGATTTTTCTTCTTGAAGATATCGTCTGCAACATTTATATCTTTAGGATCATATCCTATCTTGACTACTAAATCTTGCAAAGATTTGATCCTATTGTCCTTTGCTAAAGAAGATATCTTTTCCATTTTCAACTAGGATTGAATATTTGCATATGAAACATGTATTTTTGACAATGACATGGCAGTATTAGTTAAGGTAGAGGAAATCATCTCACCAGTCTATTTATGCATCTCCATTTGGTCAATGGGATGGATATGTTTGGTGTTGAATTCAAATATTGTGCTCTTGTAATTTGCTGGTGTTTTAGGATGTGGAATTTGGGCTTCAAGGAAGGCCATATGCATCTTTCCTTGTTCTGTATCAAAAGCTGATAATAATCTTCTCTGTGAACTGGAAGTCTTCTTCCAAAGCTAATTGTATGTGTTGTTCTTAAGAATTTCATTCTTAAGTTTGATCTCTCGGTACCTATCAAAAACACGTTTTTACTTTTCTCCTTGGATATCTTACGAAGATAGCTATGTTTCTTTTTTACCATGTCATATTGAAGGTCCAGTAGGAGATGTAACAAACTTGCTACTTGTAGGTGGTGATTATCCAATTATGATGGTAGCTTGATCTTCTGTCTCCTTTTCTACATCTGTCCTAGGAGTCATCTTAGCTTTTTTCCTGTATCTAATTCTAAAATACTTGGCTTCACTACCTATTGTTGATGATGATCCCTCCTCTTTCTATCTTTTACTTGTTTTCTCTTGAGGAGTGGGAGTCTGTAAATTTCAAGTAGAAAACAATTTCTCTTCAGCTTCTTGAAATTTATTCTTTGCCCATTTTGACTAGTTCACATATTTCTCTATCTTAGGCCTTGATGTATGGATATATGGAGTAGTTTTGTTTTCTACTCTCAACTTAGAAATGATACCCCAAGCGTAATAAGACCATGTGAAACTCAGGTTGAATTTCATCTCTTTAAGGATTTTATCTGCTTTTTCTCCTGCTGACTTGGTGTTGCATATGAAAGGGCGCACCTATGTCTTTATCCGAAACTGGGATTTCTTCTTTGCCACCAAAAAGTGAATATCATCTGAATTTAGCATTTGTCTGATATATTCAAGGGAAAAAGTCCTCATGGGGAGGTATTTTTGGAGCTTTTATGGTGCTAAATCGCATCCATAAACTTTGATTTTATTGTAATTCTGGTATAAATACCAGTCTTGAGTCCTAGCCTAATCTGTTAAATGTAGAATCCTTTTGATGTCTTCACTGATTCTGGGTTGTGTTGAGCTATTTAGAATATTCATAGTCGGGTGAAGAAACTTCTCAATGAACTGTTTATAGGAGAATTGTTGTTGCTCTTTCATCACTAAAGAAGTCCAAAATATTACAGGCTGTTGGTTTCCCTCTTCATCTAGCTTCTGCATGGCAAAACTGAACCTGTCTGCGGGATAATATAGAAACATATAAACTAAAATGAAAGTGTAGTTAAACACTTGTTTAGCTGGAAATTTAAGAAACATCTCATGGATGTTATCAGCCAAGAATTGACTGAAATTAAACAAAATAGATGGTTTTCTATCTATGGAAAAGATGGAAAGGAAGCCTAGAATGGGTTCATCTACCCACTGATAAGAATAATAACCCAAAATGTATGAAATTGTGGTTATGATCTATTTAGATTGATCAAGGAAGATTGAGGAAGGGTATGGAGGATTCTTCTTTGGAAATTGGGCATTTTCTAGTAAGAAGATCTCAAAAATCTTGGCTCTTTTGGCAAAATCAAGCTTCTAATAGAGTTCAGTGAGGGCTTCTATGGAAAATGGGGCATTGTTTTCCATGGGGGGAGCTATCATCATCTGGTTTATAGATTGGGCAGTGATTGAAAAAAGGATCTCATTAGATAGGGTCATAATGGCTCTTTGGTTGGGAACATAGAAAACTTGACATTTCCTGGTGAATTCAGGGGCATGGAAGGTTAGAGGTAAAATATCGTGAGGAAGATTGGACTCCCAGAGTCTAATTTCATTTAAGTTATCAGCATGTTTATCCTATAACCAACAATAAATCTCCAAAAATTCACAATCGCATTGTGTCTCACTGATCCTGTAATCCTTATCAGCTAATGGAATATGGTCTAATTATATAGATGGAGGGATTAATGGATTAACATGGTTCTCCTGGTTCTTTCTATTTGGAGGCATAATTAGATAAGTGAATGATTAATGGTGATGGAAATAAAAGCTTACCGGGAACAATATTAGGTTGTGAGCCGTCAGGGGAGGGGAGATAGAATGTTGACAATTTTGATTTGGTTTAACAGATCTTTTGAACTGGTCGCTTTGCAGAGAAAACCTGAGAATTACGAAAAATAAACAAGTGAAAAGGACAACGAAGATGGTTAAGGGTTTTAAGGAAGAATTGGAAAGTTCTATTAGAGGTTGGCACATGGCTGTTGCAGTCGAATGGTTACCCGAGAAGGAAAAATTGAATGTTCAATAGTAATTTTTCGGGAAGGTATTTAATTGGACAATGGTAATGAAACATGGTGCAATAGGAGAGGTGGAGGTGTTGGGTAGTGACACGGTAAAGAGATGAGGGAGAAAACGTTTTTCGGAGGGGATAAAAGGCGGTAAGTTGTATTGACTGGGGGGGTGTGAAATGTTGAGAGTTGGCCACGTGGTGATGGGGCCTAGCGGAGTATACTGCCTTTTCGGGTCCCCCCGACGGTAAATCTAGGATGGAGAGCGGGGGCCGAAAATAAATGAGTGTCATCAATCCAAAAGGTAGGAGGATCCTAATGCTTTGACTGCGACCTCCTTTAACCATAAACGACAACAAAATTTTGTCCATATCCGCTTTTGATATTTTCTTTTAAAACTTAGGATAACAGTTCAGGTATAAGATATGTCATGAATGTACATTATCCCATTGTTCCTGTCTTTTATAATGTCACTAAGACTTAGGGTAAAGGGCACATAATTACATTTATAAAACCCAACTATTTCTATCTACACTTTAACTAATCTTATATTTTTATTTTTTCTAGGGGGTTCATTTAGACTAGCAAACCCATAATTATTTTCTTTTATGAAAAATCAAAAATTACTTAAATCCTATCACTTATTTCTCTTATTGATTCAGATGAAACAGTTGAATCAATTTCGTTTTCTACCTAACTACTGATTTACTAAGATTAAACTGTTTGGCATATCTTTATTCTCTAATCTAATTTACAGAAATTCAAACATGTTTAACCATGATTATATTGTATGATTAAACAATTAACTAGTCATTGTGGCATTTTAAACAAGCTGCACACAACCTTTATTTATCAATCATGAAGAGAACTATCTATCAATAGTGGCATTTAGATTTGCAACACTTTCAGTATTATTTTCTTTTTGTTTTTCTTTCTTTTGATGGGGTTCTATCTTTTTTTTTTTTTTTTTCAATGTTTCATGTTTTCCTTTTTTTTTTTTATATCCTCTTTTCTTTTTTATTCTATTTTCTTTTGGAAATCATTTGTAGATTGACAATTATTTACAATGTGAGATTTCTGAGATAATGCTCAATCACCTTGAGATCCTATAAATTATAGGACCCTAACAGTGGCTCCAGCTGGGGATGGAACTCTCCATGTTAGTTTCCAAGAACATTTAATTAGTAGCCTTGAGTGTTCCATTTTAGCAATATCTACACCTTATTTATTTTGTTGTTGGAGTAATTATGGCAACATATCAATCGAAGCTTAGGGCCTTCTCTGCGGGCGTCAACTTCTGTCAATAGGCCACCCAATCAAAATAATAAAGACATTGATATTTACAATGGTTTGATGCAAGAAAACATCTATTTCTAAGAGAAATAATGCTTCAACATTCTGCCATGTATAGGTCCACCAGGCATTTATGTTCCATCTGGATGTTTGAGAAAAAAAGAACTGTGTCCTCTGAAAGCATCAAAAATATAAGTTCCTATCCACATATTGTCAATTTTTTTATGCTTTCCTTTGTCCTCTTTTCTAGAATCCCATTTTAAAACTCTATCACCCAAGGTGAAATCATCCACTTTAGTTCTTTTTATCAAAAATCTTTTTGATATTCTCCTGGATGACTTGGGTTTTATTGTAGACTTGTTCCTTGGATTGTTGCAATTGAATAGTCTGATTAATCCTCCTTTGGATGTCATTAGTCTCAACCTACAATTCTTGAATTATCGTCATAACTGGAACTCCCAAAGAAGATGGAAAAACAACATCCATCCCATAAATCAATTGGGATGGCGACATGCCAATTGATTTATTTGTTGTGAGTCTATTAGTCCAAAGTGCATTTATTAACTTGTTGTACCATGACTTTTTATTATCTTCTAGCAGATTTTTAATAATGTTGACCAGACTCTTATTTGAGGATTCAACCAACCCATTACCCTATGGGTAATAAGCAGTTGAATGTCCCAAAGTAATATGATATTTGTTGCATTAGTCTATCATTTTCTTGGATTTAAAAGCTGTGGAATTATCTATAATGAGCTTGTTGGGACAACCAAATCTAGACAGGATGCTGGTTTCTAGAAATTTGATAATGATAGTATCAATATCCAATCTGGAAGGTGTGCCTTCAATCTATTGTTTGAAGTAATCAGTAGCTGTGAGGATCCATTTATATTGGGTAGAGGATGGTGGATGGATCTCTCCAATTAAATCCAATCCCTATTATTGGAAAGGACTTTCAATAGATATGGGTTTTAAAGGCAAAGACAATAGTTTCCTTTTTCCCTAAAATATTTGGCATTTGTGGAAAGAGGTTACCTTCTTATGAACATCAAGGAAAAGTGTAGGCCAGTAGAAACCAACTCTAAGGATCTTGTTAGTAGTGGTTTTCCAGTATAAATGTCCATCACAATCAGCTGCGTGGAATTATTGCATTGTTCTTTCTACATCATCTTTCAATAGATACTTTAGTAAAATACCACCATCATCTTTCCAATATAAAACATTATCTATGATGCAAAATTTCACTGCTTTTAATTTTAGAAATCTAGCCTTTGTCTTAGTTAAACCGGGAGGAGAATTTAAATTAAATAAAACAAAAATGAGGTTTGCATACCTGGGTGAGGTCATAAAAGGCTCATCTAATTGTGGAGTCGCTTGATCCTCTTGATCATCTAATGTAGCTACAAAGTTGATATCCAATGCATTAAAGTTAGACTCAACCATCAATTTGGCCAATCCTTGTCCTTTGATAAGCTTGGTGGGCTTGTTTTCTATGTCATACTCAAGAATGATGGAAATCCATTTGCCTCTTTTACCATCTCGTGTTAAAATATCCTTGACCACAACATTTGGTACATAAGAAATTATGTGAGAATGGAGAATATACACCATGAAATATTTGATTGCTTTTATTAATGCAAAGGCTTGTTTTTCCATTATGTTATATTTTAAAGCAACATCCCTTAAAGCCTTGTTGAAGAAAGAAATGGGTTGTTCAAATCCATCACTATTTTTCTATAAAGTAAGAGCTACAACAGTGTGTTCAAATGCAAATGAAGGATTATAAAATCCTTGGTGAAATCTGGATTGATTAGGACTACTGCTTTTGTCAATGCTTGTTTAACTTGATCAAATGATTGAATCTGGATTGATTAGGACTAGTTCTTTTGTCAATGCTTGTTTAACTTGATCAAATGATTGTCTGGCCTCAATGTTCCATCTTATTTCTGAATCTCTTTTCAACATATTTGTTCTGTTTCTGAGGAGTTATGCAAGGTTGGGGATGAATCTCCTTACGAAGTTTATCCTACCAATAAATTATTGGAGTTCCTTAATGTTTCTAGGATGGTTGGTTTTCAAAATGGCTTCAATCCTTTTGGGATCAATTTTACTACCTTCCTTAGATATGATATGACCTAGAAGTTTTCCCTCTTCAAGGCCAAAAAGTGTCTTCTTAGGATTTAGTGAAATTCCAAACCTTCTGCATTTCTAAAATACTCTTCTCAGATGTAACAAATGTTCTTCATCAGTCTTGGAATAGATAGTAATGTCATCTAGAAAGATCACAATAAACCAACCAATTTCATCAGCAAAGGCAATATCCATTGCTCTTTGAAATGTGGCTTCAACATTCATTAACCCAAAATGAATCTTCACATACATGAAGGTACCCCATGGAGTAGTAAAAGATGTTTTATCTTGATCATCAGAGTGAACTAAAACCTGATTGTAGCCTGAGAAACCATCTAATAAAGAAATTGTAGAAGATCCAACTACCTTTTGTTAGACGTGATCCTTTTCTAGTAAAAGGTAGTTTTCCTTTAGGGAAACTTTATTAAGGTTTCTAAAATCTATACATAGTCTGATTTCACTTGTTTTCTTCCTAGTTGGTACCATATTGGAAATCCATTTACAGTACCTAAGAGGGATTTAGAATCATACATTCTTTTAATTTCTTTCTCAATTAAAGGCATCAGTACTGGATTTATTCTTCGAAGTTTTTGTTTAAATGGTTTCTGATCCTTTTAATTGGAAATTTATGTTGTATAATCTCAATAAAATAAGTTTTAGATCTTCATAGATCCACGCAAAAACATCACTGACCTCTTTGAATAAAGCAATGTATTTTTGCTTTTTAGCAGTTGGTAGTGATTTGGACAGTTTGATCATTTTAGGATTTTTTTTCACTACCTATGTTGCACTCTTCTACTGCTGCCCCTGTGGGCTCAATCTTAGGCTTCTTAGATACATCATTGAAATCAAATAATTCTTCCAATGGAACTAAACCTCTAGGAAAAACATTATCCTTTAACTGAAGTGTTTCAAACACTTCTTTCTCTGAATCTATCTCAAGAAATTATAATTTATTTACAACTTTATTTATATCTATATTTACATCTGAGTTGTATAACTGCCTTTCTACATTAGAATGTACAACTATTTGATTTTCTAATTCACACTCTAAGTCTATACTATCCTCTTCATATTCATCCTTAGATTGCAAAAATCTTTCAATTTGTTTATCACTTCCAAACGCTTTCCAATACTTCATACTATCTCATACAACTGGTCGATGTTTCATCTCCACTGTATATTGTTGATTAGGGTAAGCCATTTTACAGGAGTGGCTGAAAAAGCCAGACTATTTGCAAGGATATTTTGATTTCTAGGATTTGTAGAAAGGTCATATTCCACAAAACTCTCTAGAAAATCGAGCACAACATTTCTATATGCTCTCAATCTCGGGTGTTTGGTTGAATACTCTCCTTTAATTTGTTTTATGATTAAATCAACATCCCCCTGAATAGAGATTCTCTTGGCACCCGATTTTTTCAACAATTGCAATCCTAATATAAGGGCTTCATACTCGACTATGTTGTTTGTACATTGAAAATTGAGCTTGTATGAATGACCTTCAACATGATTGTTTCCTGTATTTTCAACCCATACTTCTACTCCAGAACCATCTTTTCTACAAGAGCCATCAAAGATCATGTTCCAAAGAGGTTGATGAAGAGTGTTTTGTTCTACTACTTGTGTTTGGTTTGCATCAATTTTAGAAACATCAGTTTCTTCTTTGATAACCTGAGTGTTGATGTCTCCATCATTATAAAGAATGAAGTAGTCTAAATTTGATTGGATAGAGTAAAGAGGATACTTGTGAGGCTTCTCTTGACTACTCACCATGAATTTCATCAAAGTTTCCTTATATAATCTTCTTTGCTGACCATAAACTGGTATGGTGGCAAAGGCCATATCCATTTGTAGGGTCCCTTGTAACTTTTCTCCCCATTAGCGTGACAACAACATGCCATACTTAGGCGGTATATCTGCAACCATTATGTCCATTACCAGACTTTTGGCCAGGATTTGAGCTAAAGTAACATGCAGGTCTTTGATGAGACCTAGACATCTTACTTTGCTGGAACCAAAGGAATATAAATCTTTATAAGGTCTGGTAATGTGAAGTCCTAGCTTTTCCATAACAGCTTTAGGCATTAAATTGTGGGAAGCACCTAAATCTAACATAACATTATGGAGGATCTTATCATGAATATTTAGGCTAAAATAGAATGGAGGAACACCCCTTTCTTATGGTTTTCCCTCAACTTCTGGCCCAAGTAAGAGTTTAGGCTGGTCATCATTCAAATTAACAGAGTCTATATTTTCCCCTATGTTTAGACCTTTCATCACTTGAGGTCTGTACATATTCTTGTTCATTAACTCTATTAGAGGAATGGGAATTTTTAGTTTTTCTAATTAATTCTCAATGTTGAACGATGTTTGAATCTTAATCAGGTTGGGGAAAATCAGATTGATCAGTAATTTCTTTTGATATAGGTTCTTTTCGCTGACTTGTGGTTGGGATATCAGTTTGAGTAGTTGTGGAAGCACTATCAACTATCTTTTTGATATGAGTTTCTACTTTGTTTTTGCCAGAATTATGAACAGTTTTCTTAGGAGGATTGTCTATGGTTTTCTTAGCATCAATGTCATAGGATTTCTTAGCGGGATTCTCAGAGTTCTTACTGTTGAGAGTGTCTGAAGTTTTTTTGCTCCTAAGGCTATACTGCCTATGGAATTCCATAATGGCATTCTCAAAACCTTGTTTATATTCATTTGATTCCTTAGAGTCAAGTTTGGTTTGAGTTAGGAGGAAATGTTCTTGCTCCTATTGAGTGAGAAAAACAGTTTCATCATCATTTATTCCCATCATATTTATTTGACTGTCATCTAAATCTTCAATTATATTACCCTAATCATCAATATATTTTTCCTGAAAAGGAAGTCAGACTTGCTGGTGTGGACCCTTTTGTTCTCGTTGTTTGATTTGGGGAATATTCCTTCTGAAGTTTGGGTTCCTATTTTGAGGAGCAATTTTATTTTCTCTCATTTGATCTTGATCATTTATGTTTACTCTTTGCATCATCTTTTCCACTACCCTCACTAGATTGTCAATTTTGTGATTAGAGGTAGAAGTGGAAGGTTCTTCTTTAATGGTAACCTTGTGTTCAAATTTTTGTTTGGCCTTCTTGGCTAAGATGTTAGTTTCAACTTTTATAACATTGGCTTGCATTTCTTCTAAAGTAGCCAGGTATCTATCTCTAAGTTGATATTCCATGTCCACATCAAAACAATCAGGAAAATCAATTAAAGCTAGGCCATGGGAGGGTTTGATGTTTGTAGGAATTGCATTGTAAACAATGTTAAACCATTCACAATATTCCTCCACAGTTTCATTGGGTCTCCTTTTAAGTCTTTTGTATTCATTCAAGAGTTGAAGTGGAATTTTCTTGATTTCCCATCTAGCTAAGAAAGTTTGATGGAATGCATCAAGGTTGGTTATATTTCCTCTAGGTAAACTCCTAAAATTTGAGAAAACAATCTCATCTTTACATTAGCCTCATCTACGTCTTGAAGGTAAAAAACATCATTCGTTCTATTTACGTGCTACTAAGCAATATGAGAACTAGTGTTATCAAACGTTAGAATTTTGGATTGATAGTCTGCAGGCATAGTAGTTAGCTGGCTTGGTAAGCCCAAAGGTGCATACCTAGCTGCCATAGTTGGTGTGAGAATTTGACTGGAAGATGGACCCATGGAAAGTGTACTTGTAGTAACTACAGGGATAGTATGAACAATAGTCTGAGTTGTTATAGGTGAAAAGGTAGAGACTATAGAATGAGTAGGACTAGGGGGTTGTAGATTGAAAGACTAGGAATACTGGGTGAATAAAGAAGTTGCTACAATTGTTAAAGCTGAAAATTCAACAGATTGTTGAATATAAGCTTCTTTAATGGCTTGGTCCAAAACCGAGACTAGACCCTATAATTTATCAAATTGTTGTAGGTATTTTATATCAAGATCTAATTCAGGAGGCTGAGTTTGGGGTATATATGGTTGCAGTAAAGCTTCATCAATAACAGTATGATCTACAAATATCTCATATTTTTTCCTAAACAAACTATGCTGGAAAGGCAAATCAAAATCTATGTCTTGAATAGTTTCAAACTTCTCAGGAAGAGAGTTAGACCTAGACAAAGGTTTGTTCTGAGGAAGAGAGTTGAACCTAGACAAAGGACTGTTACTACCCTGACTCTCTGTAAGACTTCTCTTTCTCACTAATTTCTTTGGATTATATAAAAATTCAGCAGGATTGGGATCAAGGTGTGCTCTAATGAAAATTCTTTTAGGAGCCATCTCTATTGAAAACTCATCACACAACTAATAAAATTAGAATTGATAACACACTCAAATATATACAAATATTACAATATGATATCATGTATTTCATTGTTATATAAGAATTTTGTTTTATTGAAATACTGATTAACTAACAAGGAACAATTATTTTTCAATTTAAAAAGTATTCTCCCTAGTATGGTTACCACTATGTTGTCATTCTGTATTTTTGAGGTTGAAGGAGTAAACACATAGGACGACATCAAAACCACTTTGGAAGCTGGGATCTAGCCCTGCCAGCTTCAGAGAGGGATCTCTCTGTAAAATTTAGCTATGTTTTATGCGAATTTTAGTTTAGTTATTATTGTACTAATTGTTTTTTGATTAGATTGTTTGGTTCATTAAATTGTTATATGTTATGAAACCAGCTCAAGAAAAGATAGAAAATATAGATCAATGCCTTAGAATTCAGCCTCTTCGAGGGGGCAACCTCCTTTACATTACATAAATGAACTATTCTT
>APFE031084906.1:110357-139477 GCA_000404065.3 Pinus taeda | reverse complement strand
TAACAGCTGGATGAGTTTTGTCTCTTGCTCTGGTGTCAAATTAGCGTTAATATTTAAAGTTTTCCCCGGTTCAATTTGCACTACTTTGCTATTAGCGACAGAAGTCACAGGTATGATTTGGTCATGTCCGTCTTTCAGGGGATCCTCCTCTAATTCGTTGTCAAATGCCGCTTTTATCATAAAACAGTGTGCATACGATGTGAATTCAGTTTGATTAATGAATTTATTAATGGCATCGTCTTCCGTTTGATCTTTGAAATCTAGCGCTTCCTGGACTGTTAATGGGGGTCTAATATTGTCAGTGATATATGAGGTAGGGCGCAGATTGGTCAGTGATGTATGAGGCGTGATGCTTGGCTGCGCTGGAGGGTACAAAATTAAATTTTTGATATCCGGCCCTCTGGTTATGGTCATGTTTCCCTGCCGGCAACCGATATAGGCATCAGCAGTAGCGAGCCATGGTCTACCTAAAATTAGCGGATGTCCATCTAGTCAGGTTTTTGGATTAATTATCAGGAAATCGGTCGGGTATTCCCAGGAGTCCACTGAAACCATAATATCATACAAGGTGCCTTCTGGTCTTATTACTCATCGGTCAGCTAGTTCTAACAAAGTGGAAGTAGGTTCTACCGATGTAATTCCGAGCTTCTGGCAAGTCGATGTTGTCAGGATGTTAATTGCAGCCCCTAGATCCACTAAGACGTTGGTCAAGGTCTGCCCATAGATTTGAACAGTGACAATTGGGTTTCCAGGATCCTCGTATTTGACTGGCGTCTCTTTTCCTGATAGGAGGTCAGATAAGGTGCCGACTACCTGGACTTTTGGGTTAGAGGTTACATTTCTTTTTGATTTTCTGCTACACAGGTCTTTTATGGTTTTTGTATATATGCGGATATCCTGTATAGCTTGAAGGAAAGGAATTCTTATATACAAGTTTTGAAGTTCTCCCAGAATATCAAAATCTGGATATTGTGTTGGTCGCGGGATGGCCAATCGTTCTGGGAAAGGTGGAGGAGATGTAATTACTCGCTGATGGGCTTGGTCTTTACTTACATCTTCCTCTTATGACGGATGTTCTATAGGTAACTGATCTTCAATGTGAGTTGTTCTATGTCCCTCGGTTTCTATTATTCGCCCAGATCTTAACTGAAGATCATTGCACTCCTATAGATCCGGTTCAATCTCTGAGGATTCTGTAATTTGAAGAGATTGAACTGGCCTATTATTTGGATTAGGGTTGGGTTGGGCTGGGAGCTGCGGTCTCAGGTTAGGCTGGGGATTTTGTTGTAAGGCTGGCAGAGTTGGTTGAGGGAGCGGAATTGATCCTGGTGGTTGATATGCCGATCTTGGCCAGTTTGTCTGCCAGGGTGAACCTTGCGAAGTAGAAGGGGTCCATTGCGGAGGATATGCATTATTCTGCCAGTATGGTGGGAGATACGGGAAGTTTGGCCAACCAGATTGGTTCATCCAAGGATTCGGAGTAGGAAACATTTGAGGTGACCAATTTGAAAACGGGTGCTGAGACTGGTTTTGCCACATATTCTGTTGCTGAGCATTAAACTGCGGGGGTTGAAAAAAAGAGGAGGGGTCTGAAAACATACCAGATTGCCTTGGCTGCCATTGACGACGCTGGTTAATAAAATATGCCGATTCTTGCTCCTCTTCTGCTTCTTTGTATACTGCCTTCAAACCAGGAAGTGAGGGGCAGCTTTCAGTTAGGTGATCCTTGGTACAGATAGCACATGTTTGAACTGTATCGAGCGGGCATTCCTTGTGGCTATGTTTCTTCCTGCATCGAGGGCAGAAGATTGCTAGATTCTGCTCCGCCTCTGCTTGCTTCTGTTTAGCCTGCACAATATCAAGCTATGTAGTTAATGTCCCCAGGATATCAGTTTTAAAATTTTCTAGCAAATTTCCAAGTTCCACACGTGTTACTCCCTCTATTGATGTTCTGTTGTCTCTGGTAAAGCGATCATATTCTGCTGGTTTTATCCTTGTGCTGCCTCTTGAGCTCCTGATACACAGATCAATGATGTCAGCGAAATTTTCCTGATAAATGTCTCCTTTCCCCATAATATTCAACATTTCAATCCATTGTTCTTTCATACCTCTAATTAATGCAGTTTTCATTACGTTATCAGGCAGAGGCAACGATGCATAGGGAGATCTCTGCAAGTTATATTGGAAACGTTCTACATATTCTTCTAGAGTTTCGTTTGGTCTGGCTGACATTTGAAAGATTTCATCTTTTAGCTCTCTTGACCTACAGTAATCCTGATATTTATTTAAAAAGGCTTCTTTCATTTGATCCCAATTGTTAATGACCCCACCACCTAAACCAATAAACCATCTCAAAGTAGCCCCTTTTAATGTGGAGGGGAACAATTTTAATTTCTGGGGATCGGTAGTGTAATCGTATCCTCTACATAATACATCAAATTCGAACAAGAATGCATCCGGATCCTCTGATGTGAGGCCATGAAATGTGGGGATATGCTGGAGAGGGATGGCTTTCATGGGCGCATTTGCTGCCGAATCTACTATAGGGTATTGCAATGTGGAGGTCTGGGTATTTGGCTGATTATGCGCCATGGGATCGAATATATGCCAGTAATCCTCAGGAATTTCCAAGAGAGTGTTCCTTGGTTGAGTAGGGGTAGTCTTAACGGGGATTGTTTTGACAACACTCCCTTTATCAGGGATAATGATGGTCCCAACTATCTGAGGTGAATGAATTCCTTCAGCAAGGATTTTTGCAGCGCTTCCTTTATCCGTGCTACTTAAAGGTTGGTTTGGTTCGATAGGAGATCTAGGTTCCCCGATTTCCCCTGTTTCTCCTTCTCCTTCGCAAAGGTTTCTAAGATTCCCTTCGTGCAGTAGTCCAGGAGTCAAATTTTCAATTTCTTGAAAGTCCTGCTCCTCTGTTTGACTGTGCACCTCAGCAAAGGCTTCAGATGGTGATTCTGAGGCTTGAAGGGAACTAGTAGGCTGTTTGGAATTGATTTTCCTATAACCTACTGATGGCTGAGATTTGGCTTTCTTATAGATTTCGTCTATGAAGGTCGTTCGCCCAAGGGTCACCGGCCCCTTGGCTTTTTCGGCTTTAGATGGAGGCTTCTAATTTTTTTTAGGCTTTTTCTGCTTAATCATGCACTCCAATTAAACTGCTAAATCCTATTTAACCAATCAATTTCTGCTGGGAAGGCGGATGGTGGAGCAGGGCTTTTACATGCTTCGTACGTAGGTTCTTACCTTCCATTTTTAAAATCCAATACCCCCCTGGCAGATTCGCACACTACCCTGTTTTAAAAAAAAAATGGCTATACCCTTCCCCGGCAACGGCACCAAAATGTAGAGCTGTAACAAGGGCCTTTTTCACCTCTAGTTATCTCACATTACAAGTCAATCCGGGAACGTTTTGTCATTGTGAAGGGTATCTCGATTTAAGGCTATTTGTCAGAGTAATGCTTAGTAGTATAGATCTAAGAAATACAAGAGTAAACGGATGCTAAGCTATGCTAAATTACTTTTGCATAAAGAAATCACACACGGCAACTTTGTCAGTCAAGGGTACGGAAGCAGTAACCCATCCCTTTAGAAACTGAAAAGGGAATTAGAGTATGGATCATGGATCTAGGAGCATAATAACGTCTGCTATGTCTCACGACAGCCTTGATCCTCCTCCCACTCAATACCAATGAATGCAAGTAAAACGGAACAGCAAGAATTCAGAAATGGAACAACAGTAAAAAGGAATGGTAGGAAAGAAACTAAATCTCGCGAGTTCAACACTCTCAATTCTTGGCATCAACTTACATACAAATAAAGAGCAATCTTTAGTACAAGTAGACAGTTAATCAAATGGAACAGCAAATCACCATAAACAGGAAACGTCAATCATATATAAACATAATCTGAAATTATTACCAGTAGTCCATTACTCCAACCATATGCAGCTGAAACATTCCACTTATAAATTCTGTAACGGAAGTAAACAACTTAGAACAATGTTATGTGATCAATTCTGGAAATAAGATGTAAACTCGTTACAAAGATTTACAAAAGGAAAACTACTGATGAACAAGTATGGAACAGCATGTACGTATATCAGATTATTTAGAACAATAAACAAACCACACAAAGCCAAACTGTAATGATACAATCAGCCAGTGTCCGTTGGAGCCGGGCCCTTAGCTCTCAAAGGCACACCGCCGTAACTTACTTCAGATGCAGGGGGGAAATAACACCGAATATATTATATTAACGCATCAATGATAGTACAACAAAACTAAGTCTCAAAGAGACTCGATAGTTTGAGTTTAACCAACTGTGCAGCTTATAAACAGAAAGTAAAAATACAAGATATTCCAGACGTCCCTTAAGTCTTCAATGTCGCCCCTTCTTATACAAGTAATGACGGAGTTAACTAAACAACAAAATAATTGAACGTAACGATCCCTCAGGATCAAAGATCCTAAGGGATCTGTTAAACTGTTAACTCCTTTCTTTTCTCTGCCTAGTCTTCTGAACTGACAGTCCTTCATCTCGTCCCGGATTGATCTGCCTTGATTTACTCGTCCTGGTCTGGACTTTACTTGGTTTTAGAGGGATAGCTGTTATCTGCTCATGGGACTCTTGTTTTTCACCGCGCCTTCCTACTTTTGTCTTTTCCTGCATAAAGAAAATAACTTTCAGTAATTGGGTCATTTGTACTCATTCTTTTTTGCATTCTCCCTATTGTATAACAAAGAAAAGGTTACAACTATTGCTTGAAACATCACTAAGTTATTCGTTAAAACATACCTTTCCAACGCTCTACAGGTGGTTGTGGACATACTTTCTAAGTATGCTCATTTCTGCGCCCTACCCCACCCTTTTACACCGACTTTAGTCACTCAATATTTCATGGATTAGATCTTCAAATTGCATGGCATGCCCACTTCCATTGTGTCTGATCATGACCTGATCTTCACTAGTAGCTTTTGGCAGGAACTCTTCAGGCTACAAGGTACCCAACTACAACTCGGTACTTCCTATCATCCACAAACTGATGGTCAAACTGAAGCAGTCAACAAATGTCTGGAGACCTACCTTAGGTGTTTCACTTTAGACGAGCATCATCTCTGGGTACAATGGTTACCTCCAGCCAAATGGTGGTATAACACCAACTATCATGCCACCACCAAAATGACTCCATATGAAGCAGTTTATGGTCAACTCCCTCCTTCCCCTACTTCTTATATCAAGGGATGCTCGAAGGTACAAGAAGTGGATGAAATCTTACAGAATCGCACAACCATGCTAGCCCACCTTAGAGAGAATCTTCATCAAGCCCAAAACCGCATGAAGCAACAGGTAGATCAATATCTCTCAGAACACCAATTTCAAGAAGGGGATCAGGTATTTTTGAGGCTGCAACCATATAAGTAGACATCACTCAAAGACAAGGGTTGTCAAAAATTATCTCCAAAATTCTACGGACCGTATCAAGTACTTCAGCGCATTGGAGAAGTCGCCTACAAGCTAGCTTTTCCACCCACTGCAAAAATCCATCTAGTCTTCCATGTCTCATGCCTCAAGAAAGTGATTGGGAACCATTGCAGAATTCAAATCAGTCCACCTGAAGTGGATGAAGAAGGGTCAATCTAGCTCCAACCTGAAAAGGTTCTTGACTCACGAGAGCGGCACCTACGTGGCCGCACGATCAAGGAAGTCCTTGTCAAGTGGAAAGACACCTCTTCGCAAGATGCAACTAGGGAACCAGCTACTATCCTTCAATAGTTTCCATAGCTTTAGCCTTGAGGATAAGGCTATTCTTATGGGGGAGGGCATGTTAGGGTCCAACCCTAACCCCCTTATTTATGTAATAGGATCAAGTCATAGTTATAGTTAAGTAAAGAGTCAATAAAGGCCATATTAATAATTTTAAGTGGTTAACCCGTAATTAATGAAGGGACCACAATTATTTTCCAATGGGCCATGGTATTAAATAGATGGTATTAATGAGAATCATGGTACTTCCCCATGGTATTGCATGTATGAATCCTATATAAAGGATAGGACTCCCATCGAGGAGAATCGTGTCTTATTTTGTAATTGAGCTCAGCTCTATTGGAGGTTTCCCCCTCAAAGAGGCAAGTGAACATTTTTTTTTAATAATAAAATACTTGCTGTTATTTCTCATTGTTCTATGTTTTGGGTATATTTCTTAGCATATTTTGTATTCAGGTATCGTCTTGCAGGTTAAGAGCATAACATATAAACCACCTATATAATGTATTCAATCTCCTAGAACTAAATAAAACCCAAATGAGCCATGAGTGAATACTTTTGATTGGTCTTAGAGAGGCAGAGAGTCACTATGGTGCTTACTTCCAGAGAGACGTTGATAAACCATCTAGACAATGGACTCCATCTCTTGACTTTTTGACTAAATTTCGATGTGAAATTCCGTTGAGAAAGTAACTCAAAATCTGAATTTGGTTTAGGGGCGGACAACTACAAGAAATGTTGTAGTGTATCTAGTCTATGTCTCAGTGGAGAGTTGAAGTACATCCTTCACTTTCTAGCCATTTCAAGTTAAATAGATAAATATAATTACTAGTAACCAGTTGAACTATGGATGATGAAATTGTTTGATATGTGATTTTTAAATTTATGGTTTAGTACTACCCATGGAATGATGCTGATATTACTACATGTTTATGGTCAATGATTTTCCTTATATGTCTTTATAGTTATGTTCTGTTATATACCTAGGGGGTAATATGGGGTACCGAGGGAGGTACCCAAGGTAATAATGTAATAATGGGATGGGCCATAGTAATAAATAAGGTGGTTAACCCATGTCATGTAAGGGACCACAAGTAGTTAATAATAATGTAAGGGGCCCATGGTATTAGTTGATGGTATGAGTAAACCATGGTAATGATGCATGGTATTGTATGTATGAGGCCTATATAGAGGCTAGACACTCCACATGGAGAGATATGAAGAGAAGTATTCTTGTATGAACAAGCATATGACTTGTGGAGTATTCTCCTTCCTTAAGGAGTGAATGTATGGTGTTGCCTTACCATAAGGGTTTGATAATAAAGAAGAATTTCTATCTATGTTGATCTTGTTATTCTTGGGTTATTTCTATTATCTTAATATTTTTAGTTTATATCTACAACAAGTGGTATCAGAGCACTTTCTTGGGCACAAAAGTGGAGATTTTTTTTTTTACTTTTGCAGGATTTCGGGGGCGACGAATTTGCAGATCAGATCTGTATGTTTTGGTTCAAGATCTGCAAAATCTGATTGCAGATATGTATTCTATGTGAAAAAATACCCTATTTCGAAAAAAAAATCAGTCGAATCGGAGTCCGGATGAAGGCGATATCACTGATCTAAAAATCAGTAGGGTTGGAGACAATTTTTCGGGGCAGCGAATTTGCGGCGCAGATATATACCTCTTGGAACCAGATCTGCACAATCTAATTTTAGATATGGATTCTTTGTGAAAAAATACCCAAATTCAGAAAAAAAAAATCAGTTGAATCGGAGTCCGGATGAGGGAGATATCGCTGATTTAAAATCAACGCTTTTTGCAGAAATTTTGGGTGACGGCGGGAGAGTAGCAGCGCAGATCTGAAATTCCAGTGTCTGAATCAGGATTTCTATCACATGGGAAGATGCAAAATGGTTGTTCCATTTCCAAAAATAGGTTATAATAGAGATTCTGAGCAATATTGACGAAACTGTGACATTTTCAAATTTTCGCCAAGTAAGTGATTTTTTTTCCAAACCATTCATGGATTCTAGCAAGGCATTTTTTTACAGGGAATGATAATGGTATGACTATTGAAGAGCTCATAAAGGGAAAAAAGCGTATATTTGGGACACGTTGGAGGCATACCGTGTGGTTTAATTTAAAAGATGAGGCTACAAAATGGTGGAATTCACTGGACCACAAGCAGTTGACCAAACTTTCAGATGTAGAATTTGAATTATTCCTTTTAGACAAATGGTCTCAGGCTACGAAAAAGGAGAATGAAACACATAAGGGGCTAATTCCTACTGGTATATCCTTATTACAGGTTCATGGATTGATTCAGAAAGAGAAGATCATTATTTCTATAAATCCTAGTTGCAAGCATAACTTTATCAGTGTTAATTTGGCAAAAAAATCGCAAGTCCCAGCAAAACAAATTGAACATACACAGGTTGATAATAAGGATGTTCAAGTGTACAAGGAATTGAAGATTTCTATGGATAAATATGTGTTGCATGGTGATTTTTATGCTTCAGATATGGATAATATGGATGTTGTTTTGGGATATCCTTGGATGGAATCCGTGGGTACTATCAATATTAATATACAGAAGAAATTCCTGAAGCTATGGTATAAAAAGAAGAAATTACATTACAGGATATTTCCATCCATAAATAGGTAGAGCACAAGGAGGCTGAAGCAGAAGATGTTCCAGGGTCTGACATATCAGACGATGAGCAGTTGATGGTTGACAATCATACACAAACAGAGGTTGAAGCAGAAAAGGTTACAGATGCTAATACATCAGAGGAGGACTCAGTGGCTGATGTCATATTGAAAAAGAAGACACCACAACAGGCACCACAGCAGGGTGAAGTCAAGCAAAAGCCATCGTGGGTTAAAACTTCAACACATCATCACCCACATCACCCCGAAAGACAACCATCGAGATGGAAACCAAAGAGTCACATGACGGATACAAAGGAGAGACGATCCACCTACTACACATCAACACAGAAGAGCTGCCACGGTCAACTTCCATCTCAAGCGAGCGAGGCACCAGCGAGATCGAGGGTTCACCTTTCTCTTGGATGGCTAGATGCACGTGCTTGGTATCAGTGGACTACTCTTTTGAGTAGATCTTATTATTTGTGTTCTTCCCATGTTTCGGGGACGAAACATGCTAGGGGGGGTGGAATATTATATACTTAGGGGGGTAATATGGGGTACCCAAGGTAATAATGTAATAATGGGATCGGCCATAGTAATAAATAAGGTGGTTAACCCATGTCATGTAAGGGACCACAAGTAGTTAATAATAATGTAAGGGGCCCATGGTATTAGTTGATGGTATGAGGAAACCATTGTAATGATGCATGGTATTGTTTGTATGAGGCCTATATAGAGGCTAGAGACTCCACATGGAGAGATATGAAGAGAAGTATTCTTGTATGAACAAGCATATGGCTTGTGGAGTATTCTCCTTCCTTAAGGAGTGAATGTATGGTGTTGTCCTACCATAAGGGTTTGATAATAAAGAAGCATTTCTATCTATGTTGATATTGTTATTCTTAGGTTATTTCTATTATCTTAATATTTTCGGTTTAGATCTACAACATGTTCAACTTCTAGAACTATGTGATTGTTATTACGTTCGTGAATTGTAGATTTATAAATATGAACATGACTGGTTTCCTCAAGACCCTCAGTTAACCTATTATTGAAAGAATTTTAATTTATTTGATATGTCTGTGAATCTGATATCTCATTTCCTTGTTTAAGATTGTAGACTACCTCACATGATAAGAAGGTAACACATGTGTTGTGTGTTGAATAAAGATTCGCATAGAACTGATAGTCACTTAATTTAAGAGAAGTGTGAGGATTTTATGGTTATGCACATGTGTATATTGTTTTGATGTCTTGAGTTTCATAGAGTAAGCATGGTCTATGGTTAATTTAGGAGGATCCAAAAAGGCTCAAAATTTGAATTCCTCAAATCTATGCAAAACTAGCACCAAGTCGTAGATCTCATCGAGACGATTCCAATGATGTGAACAACAACTCAATTCAAGTTCATATGGAAAAGTTATTCTCATCTAAATTTTTGCATAAATAGGCACAAAAAAAAGGTAGTGACAATGCCATGTGGAACACCTAGGAAATGCCACATGGAACCTCTTAAAGAGTGCCACATGTTAACCCGAGACACAACGCATGGCATGATGTGGAATCCTAGTCGTGGTTGATGTGGCAAGGATAAGGGTGACCGAACACAAACATGGGCCATTGGGATGGGGCCACATGACATAATCAAATAGCACCATGTAGCACCTAGTTAGCAACAAAATAGGCTTGCCAAACTTATACCACATGTTATTGGAAGAATCAATGAATTTTGGCGAATATGGTTGGTCTGCCGCCATTTTGGTGGTCTCACCAAACCTACAACTATATATGCTTATGACCATTCAACAAATAAATCCAATTAAAATAATATGATGTGGTTCCATTGGGTTTGACCCGAGGACCTCTCTAACCATAATGGACTCACCATTGTACGCCAACCAACGTGCCTCGAGTGGGGCCTTTATAATATCAAACCCCCACGTATATATAAAACCTACCTCTATATTCAAATGGAGACTCATGAGCAGATGTTAGGCCATGGGGGATGAACATAACTCAACACAAGTGAAGTGGAACTATGCCAGGGCAGGTGCATTTTTAAAGACAGATTCTAGAAAATATTCTCTAACAAAACTCCTGGAATATTCTGATCTATTGTGCTAGTCTTGAAGATTCCCCAAGGGTTCCAAAAGTGAAAGTGAAATAACCATATGAAGTTTATAACTTCATTTTTCATGAAATCTCAAGGTGAATCCGCCAGTGCATTAAACATTGTGATATTCATATCGGATTTTTGTGCCATCCCTAAAAGTGAGGTATTGTCAATTATTTTTCCATGTATTTTCCACTAATTGTGTGATATAATACAAAGGCCTATCCACTTTGAAGGTAGGCCCAAAGAAGTAGCTCACATGTTGTGAGTGAACTCTATTAACAAATCTTGGTGCAATGTCTATATTTCATTATTTTTGTGTGAATTCTTCATGGATGTTACATTTATGGTATTTCCATGCTCTTTAAGAATTCTATTTAATATCATCGAAGGAAAGATCATAGATAATTTTGGTATCAAAGTAGTCTTCTTTGATGTGAATTGTGAGTGTGGATGCTTACTGGGGCCCAACTCAAAAAATGGTGAAGGAAAAATCAAGTCTTTTAACCCTGAGATTGGATGTGCAACATGAAGAAATAAAATGGAGGAAAATGACATGCACAAAGAGAATGAGAAGGTTTTCCACAATGCTTTCTACCAGATGGAGATTGGATGGAAAATTTGTTTGCAAATTATGAAAGGAGAATGGAAAAAGAGGGCAAGACAGAGGGAGTGCCAACAAAAGATAATGCATAAATACATTGAGGAGGTGGAAGAGAACCTTGTTGGGATGGGGTCCCCAGGGGTAGAATTGAATTAAATTAGTTATTTTTAAAATAACTTTGTAAAGAATGTAAAGTCTCCACAAATTGTGGATGTAGAGTGCGCAGATAGATATGAGTCAAAGGGGTCTTAGCCCTTTGTTTTGGTAGGCTTTTGAATTCTCCCATGGTCCGCAGACCATGGTATTATATGAAGGAAAAATATAAATATTTGAGTCATATCGAGTCCTACAATTAAATTTGGATAGAGAATTGGGTACGTAGAAGCTTTTTTGTTGTCTTGAGCAAGAGCTAAGGTAGGAAGGCTTTGCTTCCTACACTTATGTAGATAAAGGAAGGCTCCTGCAACTGAGTGTGCAGGAGGCCTACGTAGAGTCCACAACTGAGTGCGCAGACCCCCGTAGTTTTCTGCACAGGGTAGAAGAGTATGTAATCGGTGAACTAAAGATCAATAAAGAAGGATTTTTGAAGAATTACTATGTATTTACAAGAAATCTATTTATGTTCTATTTCGGTGATTGAACGACATGTTTATGAAATAATCATTGAATATTATGTGAATGTACTGAATCTGTCTTAACAATATATGAAATGAATGGTTATCCACTTCCGCGAAGTTAGAAGTTATTTCTCTTATGTTTTTTGACGAATTAAGTAGATCTACATGAACTCCGATCTAGGATTGATTTTTAATGCGTGAAAGTAGGTGAATCAACTGTTCAAGGTTTGCAAAGACTGATCATGGACCTTTTTGAAGGTCTGGAAGCAACTTTAACTTAGTTATAGTAAAGAGGCCTAGGATTCTACCAATCTGTGTGGAAGTAGATCTAAGGCACTAAACGACATCACACTAGGATCTGGATGCAGAAAATTCTTTCTTGCATCCCCTAATACTGATTCGGGTGAGACTGCAGCCTGTGTTATGCAAGTTGTTTCTGAAAGGGCTAGCAGTGTAGGGTTTTGTTGGTTGGTGCAACTAACTCCATACCTGGGTCAGGACCCCCTAAGCCAACAAATGGTTCCGTTGTTGGGACCAGGATCTTCTTAAGAAATGTGTGATGTCACATCATTGGAATTTGACTAAGAAAGAGATTGAAAAGTGATTAGATTGGAAGATTCACGAGTTCACAACTAGAGAAAGCAAGAATTCGTGCCTATTGAAGGAGGATTGGTTCAATAGGTATCTGTATACAGAGGTACATGAAATTTTCTATAGCACTATTCCAATTGAATTATATGAGTGGTTAGCTAAATTGGCAGAAAGTCAAGCAAGGTGGAAGCTTGATAGTCCTATAATGTGGGTGCCAGAATTGGTGCAAAGATTAGAGAAATTTGACAGCAAGATCGCACGGACTGTCGATCACTGTCTTGATCGAATTCTGGGAGGATTTGTTATTGAATTCGTAGTATACACACCAGTTAGTTATAGTGGAGCAGAAATTATTCAAAGGACCATGAGGTAAGTACGTTATGTCATTGAATACTTGGATTAAAATGTTGTTATGTGAAAAGTAGGTAATGTCATTAGCTTAATGTTTGGAGCTATGAAAAGTGGTAGATTCTTTAGAAATCGTGAAGAATCAAATCCAGAGTATAGCCCATTGGTTGGACCTCCTTCAAGTGATGAAAAAAGGGTGGTGTAGACTAAGCCACGAAGCGTTGTTCAGTTAATAATTCAGGGTATTCCTGGAACGCATCATCCATCCACTCCACCTCCACCTCCACCTCCACCGCATACACCTTCACCCACACCTCCACCTCCACCACCACCATTCATCATGGAAAACGCAATAAAAATGCTGATATTCAAGGGATTAGGAAGTGAAGATCCAAAGCAATTATGGTTCGTTGCAGATGCTGTATAGATAGCACAACAAATCACTCATGATAATATAAAGAAGGCGTAGTTGGTTACCGCCTTGCAGGATCACGTGCTGACTTGGTCTATTAAGTATTGCGTTGATAATCCTCATGCATCATTAGTAGAGACTCAGACTGTTTTGAACAAATAATTTAGTAAGCCTAAATTGGAGACATAATCGATAATTGAATTTAAGGAGATCTTAATGAGAGACAAGGAGACACCTTAGGACTTTGATTAGAGGTTGAAGTCCCAGATCAGATAAGCTAATATGCAAATCTCAGATAGTCAGCATCATGACTGGTTTATCGCATCACTTTTGCCACATTTAAGAATTTTTTTGTCACAACAGAAGATAGAAAAGAAGTCAGAAGCCTTGGAGATCACGATGAGTTTACACACATTTGCTATTTAGGATACGAACCTAGGGGTACAACAAATTCACTCGTAGTTAGTGAGCCTGCACCTAGAATTGTAGAGTTTAAAGAAAGAAAGGGAGACTAAGCCAGAACTGCATTTAGAGGTTTGGTGTTTGAAGTGCAAAGGCCACAGGCATGATAAATATCATTGTCCAGTCTACGTGAATTATATTACAGGGGGGGATAGTCCCCTTGAATCTAGAAGCCCCATCCAGGCCAAGCATGGGAGTTGTGCTATGGTGTGCCATTTGTCAAGTCACTGGACAACGTGTGATGAGTAACTTCCACTTACTTCAGAATTTTGTTCAGACTCCCCAACAACTGTTCCGCAATTTCTGCAAATTTGTGGGCCATGATGAGTGCCATTATCGAAGTTATGAGTTGATGATGGAAAGAGTCCCTACTTATTGTATGCAAGTATAAACTCAGCCTCCAGATCAAGGCACAGGAGGAGCGCGCAAAAATTTTCAAGGCCGAGGATGAGGAGGAGGAGGAGGAGGAGGAGGACCTGGTAAAGGTCGTGGCCAGATTATCCACTACAACTGCAGACAACTGGGGCACTTCACATGAGATTGCCTGAATCCTACACACCCTTTGTGTCAATACTATAGACAATTTGACCATGCCATAGAAGAATGTTCGGTGCTAATAGCTAAAATGAAAGAGAAGAAAATGCAGCCTCAATAGCCTAGACACAATTTGCAAATGATGAGGGCTTAGCCCCGCGAGGAGGATTTGAGCATTAATATTGTACTAATGAGTGGAATGTCGACTGGCATAGATAAAGGTAAGAAACCCGAAGAAGATGGATGGGTCCATAAAGCTCCTGAGAAAGAAGTCACCTTTGACCTTAATCGCGCTAAGGAAAAATTCATGGAGGAAAATAATATCTTCACTAAGGCCTCCACCTCAGGAAGCTAGGACAAGGCACCGGAGACTAGTGTGACAAAAGAGGTTGATACTTCTGTACTGACTACATTTTTGGAGACCTACATGAAGTTACTGTGTGACAGAAAGGTTGTGGAAGGATTGCAAGACATAATAGACAAGTCCTCCAATAAGGAAAATACTCCTATGGAGCAGTGCACAGTTAGAAAGATTGGTAAGCATAAGGCACGAACAGGACGTGAGATGCAGATAACAGCGTAGATAGTTGATTATGAAATGGACCAGGTCATTTTGCATCTGGAGTCTGATGTGAATGTTTTATCGAAATAGAGATGGTAAAGGATGGGGAGACCTACACTGCAGTGGTCTCCAATTCAGCTCAGGATGGAAAATAAGAAGAAAATCATCCCCATGGGACAATTATATGGCGTAACATTTGATATGTGCAATAGCGGACTTTGAAGTTATGGAAATTGTCGATGACAGTAATCCCTACCGTGCACTCCTGGGAATTGACTAGGCTATTGACATGAATGAGGTCACTAATTTGAAGAAGAGGACAATGTCATTCGAAAGGAAGTTGTTGAGGGTTATAGTGCCACCAGATCCTGCGTAGGGGACGCGTTATATTGAACAATTTCATGATTACATAGAAAGTGATGATGAGCTGGATAAAATCTACAAGATAATAGTGCGAGATTAAGATTGGATCAATCCGATGGCAGATGGATGGATCACATGGTACTAGGAGAGTTCCTACACTTCTGACTCCAATGAGGAATTAGAGCATTGGAAAAATTGCTTACATGAAGTATTTACGCTACAGCGCAATATGATGATGAAGCCACTATGTTGTGTTTCATCGAAGGTAAGAAAGCTATCTTATTATGATGGTTTAACTGACATAGACATGTTTCTAGATGAATTTGAGTGTGAAGTCCCTAAAGACCACTAGTTCCAAGCGTTGGAGTTGGCGTTGTGCGCTATGCCTACATAATGGTGGGGTATGCACAAGGATACTTTTTTAGGATGGAGGGATTACAGGTGCATGATGAAGTTATGATTTGGGAATCCTAATACAAGAATGACTAACAAGTATAGTGGGAAGGATGATTCGCGTGATGACCTAGAAAAGTACACTAAGGCATGGGGGATGGAACTGCAACCAAAATGGATACATATATTTTGTCATACCTTGGATACAATCCCCATGAAATGGTATCTCAAAATCAAACTCCACTATGGCACTGTGGAATGGGATGTATTGAAGAAAGGTTTCTTATTGACTTTCAGCTTCGAGGACAGGTTTGCAAGCATTGATGAAGTGCTTCAAGAAATTAAAGCAATTATCTTCAGGACACCAAAGGAACCTATGGAATGGACCCAATCGGATTGGAGCACCCAGCTGCGCCATGCATTGGAATGCTATAATGTGACCGCTAAAGAGGAGGAGGAAGATCAAAGGAATATTAATATTCTCGAGACAGAAAGGCATCGCAGAGTATAAGGACCACAAGTAGAGAACTCAGACAACTCCACACCCTTGAAAACAAGAGAAGTAAACATTGGTACTAAGAAAGAGCCAGAATTCACAAATATTGGAGATTATTGGGATGATGCTATAGTAGATAAAGTTGTTGAATTACTTCGTGAATACCAGGATCTCTTCCCCACTAAATTTTTAGATTTAGAGGGCATGCTTGGCAATTTGGGTGTTATGTGAATCACATTGAAGTCGGATGCGAAACCTGTCAAGTAGAGGCCTTATTGCCTTAATCAAAATATTAGGAGAAGATTCACTTAGAGTTAGATAAAATGCTGGATGCTGGCATTATATAACCTCTCGAAGAGTCTGATTGGGTGAGCCCAATGGTTGTCCAAGAGAATAAAAAAAAGCGAAGTAAGGATCTGTGTGATCTATGGAAGTTGAATGATGTGTGTGCCCATGATCCATTCCCAATGCAATTTACAAACGAAGTGTTAGACAATGTCAGAGGGAAGGAGGTCTATTCCTTTACTGATGGGTATTTTGGGTATCATCAAATCAAGATCATGCCAAAGGATAGAAGAAACACAACCTTCGCGACAGACTGGGGATGCTTTTAGTACATTGTTATGCCTTTTGGTTTAAAAAACACATTTGCAATATTTTCTCGCATAGTCATAGTAGGGTTCAAATAATTCATTCATAAGTTTTTCGAGGTATACTTTGATGATTGGACTATGTTTGGATTGGTCAAGCGCCATGTAGCAAGTCTACACCTAATGTTGGATACATTTCAAAGACACTAGATTGCGTTGAATTTGAAAAAATGTATATTATGTGTTCCTTTTGGGATCTTGTTGGGTCATATCATGTGTAAGCATGGAGTGATGGTGGAACCTACAAAGATCACAGTGATTGTGAACTTAAAGGCCCCTAGGACCGTCAAGCAGCTGCGCTTGAAGTTGGGACACATGGGATACTATAGAAAATTCATTAAATCTTATGCTAAAACTATCGCTCCCATGGAAAAACTGTTAAAAAAGTATGCACCATTCTGTTGGGATGAGGAATGTCAGTGCAACTTGGATGTGTTAAAGGAAATGATAGTGGTTGCGCCAATGATGGTATTTATTGATTGGAAAAAGGCATGAAAAAGGAGTCTCGTATACATGTGGATGCTTCTTGCATTGCACTGGGTATAGTACTAACATAGGCAGGCAAAGGAGAATTGGACCATCTTATAGCATTCACAAGTACAACATTATCAAAGGTTGAAAAAAATTATTCAACGATAGAGTGCAAGGGGTTGGCCATGGTCTACACGTTGCAAAAATTCAGGAATTACCTATTAGGAGGATATTTCAAGATGTATACATATCATTATGTCTTAAAGTACCTGGTCAACAAGCCTGCATTGGGGGGAATGATTTGCAAGTGGTTGTTATTATTTTAGGAGTACAATTTTGAAGTGATTGTGAAGCCAGGGAGGTTAAATGTCAGACCTGAGCATCTGTCACGAATTGAAACAGGCGAAGAACCTAGTAATTTGGAGAAATGGTTGTTGGATGCGCAGCTCTTTGTGGTACATGTAGCTGATGACCACTTTGCTGACATTATTCAATTTTTAACTACAAGGATGGTGCCTAAAGGATATACAAATCAGCAGAAGAAGGAACTAGTCGTTCATGCAGCTAATTTTTCGATCATTGCGGGACATTTGTACAAAATGGGGGTGGATGAAATATTGTGGAGATATGTGTCAGAATTTGAGCGAGATAGTATTATCGTTGAAGCTCATGGGGGAGCTGCGGGAGGTCATTATGTAGGAAAAGCAACAACGCAAAAGTTTTTGCGCGCATGATCATTGTGGCCAACATTGCACAAAGACTCCAAAGCATATTGTAAGGTGTGCGATACATGTCAAAGGTTGGGAAGACCATCGCGATAGGAAAAACTACCGCTATATCCTCAAGTATCTTTGAAGGTATTTGAGAAATGGGCGATCAACTTTATTGGGCCAATTCAACCACCTAGAAATAAAATGGGTGCGCACTACATTGTCACTGCGATTGAGTATTTGACCTGATGGGCGGAAGCACAACCGATTAAGGATTGTATAGGGGCCATGACGCCAAAATTATTGTTTGAAGTTGTCTTAACATGATTTGAATGCTCGAAAGTTTTAATGAGTGATAGAGGAACAAATTTTATGAACAAAACGATTAGCGCGCTGATCGATGAATTCCAAGTCTACCATCATAAAAGCACACCATATCACTCGCAGGTAAATGGGATTGTTGAAGCCTTTAAAAAGATCATGGAGAACATGCTGACAAAGGTATGTAACATGCAACAGAATGAATGGGATGTATGCGTACCTGCATTTCTATGGGCCTATAGGACAACTTGTAAGAAGCTGACATGACAAATGTCGTTCAAATTGGTCTATGGGATTGAAGCAGTGGTGCTGATGGAATACATTGTGCCTAGCCTGCACATAGAAACTTTGACAGATATGGCGGATCGTGAGGCTTTTGAGGAATGGATCGTGCTACAAATGGAGCTAGAGGAAGATCAATTTATGGCAGGCTTCCACCAACAAGTACAGAAGGAATAGGAAAAAGCATGTTATGATTGCCATATCAAGTTTCACACGTTCAAGGTAAATGATATTGTGTTGTTATATAATAGTAAGTTCACTAAATTTCCCGGTAAATTCTAGATGCATTGGTTAGGACCATATATTGTCAAGGAAATTATAGATGGTGGTGTAGTTCAGTTCCTGAAACTAAATGGGGAGCCATTCCTAGGAATGTGAATGGGAGATGGCTAAAGCTATATATGGGGGATCTGACGCAATGAGTATATGGCAACAGGATAGACTTAGTGCTCCAGGCAGTTGCAAGGGAGCACGTGACTCTAAACTACGCTGCTTGACTTGGAGGACAAGGCAATGAACAGGATGCACAAATATTGATGAGGGTGCACTAGTTGAAGCTACACTCATGACACTACATCATGGAGGAGGGAGCCGCACAACGCAACAAAAAAGTGACCATTGGAGTTACTATTCATGATTTGATGGCTAAAAAAGGGTTAAGAGGAGCGGGGTGGTGGCAATCAAGGTGAAAATATTTGAAGATCTTCCACCAAAACAACATTTACCATTTGAATGTGGGGGGGATGATCATATTTGAATTCAAATCCCCCTATAAATTATGCGTGCTGGTCCAAGAGAAAAAAATTTGCATTCTGAGAGTTGTTGGCACATTTTACTATCTGAAGCATATGAATAGTGAGTTCTGGGAATAATTTGTGATGCACTCCTCATTTGTAAATTATTCTATAGTTTCCTGAGAGTGTTTCATTGAGAGGATGACTGCTACTAACCCTGCCAAACCCATCAATTCCAAAGCAATTGCGTCTGATGCACCAGGTCCTAAAGTATCTAGTATGGAGTCTACACTTCTTGTGCCCATGACGCCGAGGTCGCTTAGGCCAAAACAAACTGTGCCAAAAGAAAAGAATCCTGCCATGAAAGAAAAGTAATCAACCGCAAAATAAAAATAGAAGAAGCTGATGCTTGTGTGCATGTCACCAAGGAAGCATACAAAGGCGCAACTGAACAAGAAAAAGATAAGCAACCAGAGAAGCTGGTGGATTTAGAAGAAGAGTAGTACCAAGGGGTTGAAGAACTCAATGTTGAGGGGATCGAGCCTATCTATAAGTTGCCGGAGTACATCCCTCTATGGAAGGGAAAAGCTAAAGTGACCAAGGATCCCAATTCTAGGAAATTTTGGGTAGACACTCCCTTGCTGCCAGAGTAGGTCACATTTGAAGGACCTAAGCTTGCACACATCCTGTTGTTGAAAATGGAGGACTAGGAGCTCGTGGACCATGAAAAAAATTCGCATCTGGAGACCTATAAGTACATGACAACAATATACTATGATGAGACATGAGTTACACAATTAGAACCCATGAAGTGGGTTAGTGGCGTGGATCGGTTGGGATTGTTGAACATTCTTTTAGTACCACATTATCACCGCTCATCTATCAATACAATTTTTATGCATTATCTCCTTGTGCTAGTGCACGATGGGATCCTATGGTTGGAAAGCCTATTCCAATAACAGACATGTTGATCCAAAGGATAAAAAAAGTTTCCTCACAAAGGAGTGGACCTTGCCAAGGAGTTTGCAGGGAAAATCGGGGAAAAGGAACTAGCTGATAAAATGAAGAAGGAATACGGTCTGGTGAAAAGTTCATGAGGATACTCTATCATGTCCATTTAAGACCAAGTATTCTAGTTTTCTGTGTAGATTCATGCAGGAAAGATCATGAGGAAGTGTTGCGCAGATGAAGTTCTAGTGCCCGTATTGTCACTTGCTGCATAGTGCGTGAAGGGCATGTAGTATAATTGGTCGAAGTATCTCTACCAAGAGTTCCTCACAAACTGCTGAGAAGCCAAAGAAGAAAGTAAGACATTTCAGTATGCTTGGCTTCTATTTCCCATAGTCTTAGTTGCGTGGAGGTTACCATAAGATAGCCAATTTCCTTCGCACAAGAATGATTTTCCCAAGGCAGCGCAATTCGTCTCGCTCCGGTCTACGAAGGATGCGACAAGCATCAAGGAAATGAGGATTTTTTTGGTCCAAATGGAGATGGACCTTTGGGTGGTGATCAATCAGCGGCCAAGGTTGTCTCCAACCTTGTTCGGGCAATTAACAACCTACGCAAAGTTCAAGGATGACTTTCACAATGTCTTAATGTGCGTGTGGAAGTATCTAGAGGTAACTTGACCCATGTTGCGTTATTTAGTGTTTGAGATGGATGTGCAAGAAGTTGTAGGGTATTGGCCGCCAGAGTGGCACGAACCTACAAAGCAAGAGGTAGTAAACAACACAGGCGTAGAAAGCTCTACTACGGAAAAGGGGAAGGATGCTGCTCAGAAAGCTGCATGTAACCTAGCCAAAATGAAAAAGAAAGAGGTTGTCAAGGAAACTATCGAGAAGGCCCATCTGGAGAAAGAGCATGTTGGTAAAGAGCAGGAAGAGAGAGAACATAAGGATGCTGAGGAGAGTGAGAGGCCTGTGTCACATCATACTAACGAGAAAGAGCTGTTAGAGCAGGGAGGAGGTGGCGGTGAGGAGAAAATCACTCCTTTCATCCTAAAGAGGCATGGGTAGGAACAAAAGGGTGGACAGAAAAAGAAACACAAGTCTGATAAGCAGACACATATTGATCCCATGGTGCTGACAGAGGGTGATCTTGATGAGATCGGGGACAATATACAGGACACAACGACTGAGCTGCTCCAACAATTTGAGCAACAACACATGTAGATCTTAGGGAGTGTCCAGAAGGATCTACACGAGCTGCAGGTCTAAGTCAACATGATTCAGGTGGATTTCGGGAAGGCGAGCAGTGCGCAAGCAAGCCTAACATAGGGTAGTAGTGCAGTAACATAGATTGAATAGACTCTATATCTTAGAGTCTTTTCTTTTCCATAGGGGTCAATCTGTGTTGAATCAGACAAGGATCGTGTTGTGCTCAGAACAATGAAGTATATGGGGTTGAACCTTGTCACACTGTTGCTTTAAACCCTTCATGAAATACATCAGGGAGTCTTTGACAATTTGAAAATCAGAGAGTAGCATGTGTTGATTGCCATCAGTGAGTTTAAAGTAACAACGAGCAACTTTTCATAGAAAAAACTCAGCCGCTAAAGGAAAAGGAGGAATTGTAGACACGTTGCCAAAACCTAGTAACAACAATAGAGCAGACCTGCAAGGCTGTGCCTGAGATGAATATACCAAAGGATGTAGAGGCCTCAGCCTAAGTGAGGAAATTGGCTGGTGCAATACATGCTTTAAAGGAGAAATTTGATAAGGCGACTTTCGATTTTCGGATGCAAAATAGCTAAGCTGTAGTTGAAGTTATAGCTGACCACACCACTAGAAGTTCGGGAACAAAGAGGCGCATCTGTAAAAGATTCCATGGGTCAACTAGATGTCACAGCTCAAGGTTCCAACCATCTCTTCACACAGGTAATGGACCTATGGGATACATTGCAGGAAGATCCTACACTGCAACAATTGAACACAAAGATCAGGGAAGTGAAACACCAATAGGATGAGATCAGTATGACAGTGCAGATGTTGGCACCATTCCATCGCTTTGCACACTTGCAAGAAGCCAAGGGGAAGTTTATACATATCCAGGAGCTGCAGAAAAATAGTCCTTGCTAAGAGACTGACTTCAGCTTTAGAAAGAGGAAGCCAACCAGATTTCACAGAACATTCATGAGAAGCTGAAGGCCATGCAGCAGACCCAGAGGACTATGCAACTTGCCATCGAGGGGCCAACCATAGAGAAATTGGTCCATGAGGTACAACAAGAAACAACACAGAGTACCACAGAGCTTCAAATATTGACTAAGGCATTCAATGATCTCTGCTAGAAAGTGGAGCAACTAGTAGAGTGACTCGAGGGCGAGTCACAATATTTTTGTTGGGGGCATGTTGGGATGAGAACAACGTAAACTTTGAAATGGGAACTGATATTGTTACTTTTTCATAGAGATAGCAAAAAATTAACTCGATTTTGAAAAGGGGCAATGCAGAACACATATTTTTTTTAGAGCATTATTTTTGGCACTTTAAATAACCGATACGATTACCCGTTTCATAGGGGTAGTAAAAATGTAACCCGATTTTGAAAAGTGGTAGTGCAGAATACAATTATTTTTTTTTTGAGCATATTCTTAACACTTTAAATTTTCTTATGTATCAACTATAAATATTTGTTTTTAAATGTTAGTGATTTTCATGTTGATTTTGAAACGTTGTGATGTAATGTGTTGATGCAACATACGTTTTTTAGAAGACTTATTTTTCACACTTTAAAATTGATTATGTCCAATTTTTTTTTTTTTTTAAATGATGATTACTTAACAATTTTTCAAACATTTTTTTTTTTTTTTAATGTTGATTACTTAAAAAAAAACAATATAAAAATGTATATAAAAAAATACAAAATACAAAATAAAAAATGTTAAATAAAAACTATCTCATAAACCGTAAAAGAATTGAGAATATATATATATAATATATATATATAATATATATATATATATATATATATATGTATATATATAAAACTAAGTAAGTAAAAAAAAACTAGAAAACAAAAAAACATTTAAAGTTTAAAAAAAATATGTATTTTTAATTAAAAAAAAAATTTTAAGTTTACATTTTTTTGTTTAAAAACCAAAAAATTAATGATTAAAAAATTCATTATTTTTTTTTATTAAAAAAATATTTAAAATTTTAAAAATATATATTTTAACACACCTTTTTTGCACAAATTATAGATATATATATCTATATCTATATATTATATATATATATATATATATATATTATATATTATATATATATATATATTAACAATTCTTTTTATTAAAAATTAAAACATTTAAAATTTAAAAATTTTATATTTAAAAATAAAAAAAAATGATTAATTGTTTTTTTAACGTATTTTTTTATTTAACAAAAAGGAAAAAAATTGGGCCCCTCCGCTTGCCCACCGCCCGTGGTGGCGCAGCCCTGGGTGGAGGGCCTTCATGCACACAGGCCCTTTGCCCAGGGCTGTGCCACCATGGGCGGCAGGTGGGTGGCGGTGGCGATTCTGCAGGCAGGCCCTCTGCCCAAGGCTGCACCACCATGGGTGTCACGCCCTGAGGAATCGGGCGCTCCGCACGAAGGGCGGGCGACCCACACGATGGGCGAACATGGTTCACCTGGTAGCGGGCACGACCTGGGCGCATCAACCGAGCACCGGGCAAGGCTACGCGTTCATGGACAAACCGGTTGGTGGACAAACGGGCTCCGCGCATAACGGGCGGGCGACCCGAGGGCGACCCGCGCTCGAGTGGCTGATGCCCTGAGCGAAGGAACCAACACGGGATAAGGCAGCAGCGAATAGTACACAGGACCTACGGGCGAACGTGGCTGTGACGAAATGCTGTGGGCAGTGCGCGGGGCGCACGCTCGGTTTAACAATTCGGGCAATTCGGCAACCCGAACACACAAACAGTTCAACAGTCAAACGGTGCAGTCGAGAGCAGCGGTTGGACGAGCGTTCGGAGGTATGACAGTCTGAACGGTTGGGCGAACAAAGCATGGCAAGGCGGAGGGCAGCAGGCAAGGCGCGCCCACCCGCCTGGGCGACGACGTGCAGGACGACATGGCGTGGGCAGAAACAGTTGGGTGCACCCGAACGAACCCGAGTGTGGCAAACATCAATGGACGACAAGCAACGGAGCAGTGAGCGAAGTGGAAAAGAGTCCAAATGATGGGAGGACGCACAGGACAAGCGGGCGAGCACGTATAGCCGGAGGAGATATACCTTGGCATTGGTCGGCTTTGTGAAACAAAGGCCGACCCGCCAAGTGGAGAAAGTCACGACGGCTCACAAGTTAACATACGTCGGCTTTGACATTAAAGGGGCGGATGTTATAGATTCGGGGGTCGGCTTTACCACTGACACCCCTCACTCAAGATGGCGGTGGAAGCTATATAAGGGTAGAGCCGTGAGGCCATTTGAGGCATTCAACCAACGAAGATCATTCGATCAACGAAGTCTCATCAAAACAGTGAAGTGCAGATCGATATGCGCAAGTCTTAATGCAAATGTAAACGATTGTGGCTCGGGTTTTGGGCAGACCGATTAAGGTCGAACGACGAAGAGCAGACAACATATTAACGCCGGTCTTGGCATAATGTCGCACGGTTATGTGCGCACTTAGCATAGGGGGACGGGGTATGATATATGTGTCTGTTGTAATTGAAGTGTCGTGCAGGCCGTGGGTTCTACGCCCGGCTCACGAACCGTTGTAAATTGGATTGTTGTGTAGGCCGTGGGTTTTACGCCCAGCGCATGAACAGTTGTAAATTCTGAAGATATAATAAAAATCAACGGGCGAACTCGTTCGGGAGTTGCCCCTCCCAATAATTATATGTCAATGTTTTGTACACGGTTTTGCATTGCATTATAATTATGTTGGTTTATAATTCGGTTATGAAGATTAATGAATTGTAATTGAACGCAAGAATTATAATTAGATTGTGGAATTATAATGGTAACAGTTCGGTTATAAGGTTCATGGTTATACTTATGCAGCGAAGCGGAATAAGTATTGTGAAGGCGTAGCCCATATACACTCTAATAGAGCGTACGGTAGTGCCGCACCTGCCCAATAAAAGAAAAAAAAAGAGATTGGGGGTGTGACAGTTGGTATCAGAGCTCGGTTTCGAGCTGGTGAGCAGGGTTGCTCGGCGATAATTACAGGTGATTTGGGGAGACAATGAATGGTCGGCACCAGGTCACAGAAGAACAAAGAAATGGCAGCCAATTCTCAAGCCGGGTCTAGCCATGCAGTAAAGGACACGGTGAGGGATACAACTCTTGAGTTCGTTGACAAGGTACTCGGGAGGATGGAGACTTTAGAAAACTCTTGGAACCAAGAGGTGGGTTCACTTAACAAAGAACGGGAGACCATCTCAAAGGTCAAGGAGGAACTTGAAGAGCTCCGAACGCAGCATGACGAACTCAAGACATAGCTCGAGTACACTGATTACTTGTGTACGCAGCTTGAAGGGAGAGTAAAAGAGGTCGAGGAATCAAGGGATCAGGGACTAGCCAAACTTGTGAACTTGAAGGGGAATCTCGACAAAGCAAATAAAGCTCTTGAAGAAGCCCAAGATGAGATTGCAGTGTTGAAAAGGGCCATGAGGCACAACTCAGGTGGAGGAGTGCCCCATGTGAAGGTCAAAGAACGAGAATCTTACGACGGGACAAGGAGCATGAAAGTTCTTGGTAATTTCTTGTGGGACATGGAGCAGTATCTAGAACGACTGAACCTATCTAAAGGAGAAGCGCAAGTCAAGGTAGCCGCCCAGTTCCTAACTAATGATGCCAAGATGTGGTGGAGAAGGAGGGCCGATCAAATTACCAATGGTAGTGTTGATGACATTACCTCCTGGGACGACATGAAGAAGGCCTTGCAGTCACACTTCAGTCCTCAAGATGAAACGTGGGAGGCAAGGACCAAGATTAAGTTCATCAAACAAACTGGGAGCTTACAAACCTACCAACAAGAATATTCGAGCGCGGTGCTGGAACTTCCTGATATGGCCGAGAAAGACAAGGTTTTCAATTTTATTATTGGGTTGAAGCCGTGGGCTCGTAATGAGGTGAAAAGGCAGAAAATTAGGACGCTCGAAGAGGCCTTCGCTGCGGTTGACAGGCTTGTAGATCATTACGATGAAACTTCTAATGAGAAAAAGATGTTTGACAAACCAAAAGAAGAGAAAAAGAAAGACACTCCAAAGGCGGATAATACTCCAAAGGAGAAGAAACCTCTAAAGTGCTGGTTATGTGCAGGTCCACACACGGTTAAGAACTGCCCTTCTAAACCGAAAATGGTCGCTGCCGCTCAAGGGGAAGAGGAGGACAATGCTTCCGTAGGAATGATGCAGATCCTCGGAGCCTTTGCTACAACGGAGATAACCTCTAGGAGGAATCCGAAAAGAAATAGATTGGAATATGTGCACATGAAGATTGGTGGGACAGAAGTACTCACGATGGTTGACAGTGGGTCTTCGCACAATTTCATGAGCGAAGACACCGTAAGGAGACTGGGTCTAAAGTTTGTGCCAGTGGAAGCACATATGAAGACCGTAAACTCTCCTCCGACAGCAATTCTTAGCATAGCTGAAAAGGTGGACACGGTACTTGGTGAATGGTATGGGAAAGTAGACTTCACCATAGTACGAATTGATGACTATGAAGCAGTGCTAGGGATGGAATTCATGAAGCAATTCGAAGCTATGGTAGTACCTCATCTAAGAAAACTCTTCATTTATGATGGGAGGGAGGACGTGCCCATAGGTGTTCCTACCATGGGTGTGACTAAAACAGATCATAAACTAGGAGGGATGCAGATGGAGGACAAGGAAAAGACAAACAAGCGGTTGTGTATCATGGAGACAAAGCTTGCTGAACAAGATTTGGTCATCAAATCACTCTCGGAAAGCATCTTATATTTGTCAAGAAGGCTAGAGTTGATGGAGGACGATGACGATGTGGACAATGTATATGCAAGACCGAACATCCAGAAAGAGGACCGGGAAGCATATCTACGACGGATGGAGGTTGAGGATCCAGACAGATGGATCGAATTGATTAGTGAGAGAGAGCCACCTGGCTCATCTCCTTTGTGATCTTCTTAAAAGATATGGGGGCTGGGCTCATTGTTGGCTGCTCAAGGCAGTGAGCCCTCAAGATTGATTGGGCAGATGTGATGATCTTAGCGTGCAGCAGAAAAATGGGGGTTCCCATGAACCTGGGCAGGGGGATCATAAAGCAGGTGTGGACACATAGTCAATATGTGTAACACTTGACCAATTACATAAAACAGTATGGTGATCTGATGGAGGCTGAATCATTGAGGAGGAGTCTACATTGAGGTTGCTGATGATTTCGGTGGTAGGCCACCAAGATGAATTGTTGTCGGGACGACAACATCTTAGGGTGGAGGAGCATGTCACGCCCTGAGGAATCGGGCGCTCCGCACGACGGGCGGGCGACCCACACGATGGGCGAACATGGTTCACCTGGTAGCGGGCACGACCTGGGCGCATCAACCGAGCACCGGGCAAGCTACGCGTTCATGGACAAACTGATTGGTGGACAAACGGGCTCCGCGCACAACGGGCGAGCAACCCGAGGGCAACCCGCGCCCAAGTGGCGGACACCTTGAGCGAAGGAACCAACACGGGATAAGGCAGCAGTGAACAGTACACAGGACCCGCGAGCGAACATGGCTGTGACGAAATGCTGTGGGCAGTGCGCGGGGCGCACGCCCGGTTTAACAGTTCGGGCAATTCGGCAACCCGAACACACAAACGGTTCAACAGTCAAACGGTGCAGTCGAGAGCAGCGGTTGGACGAGCGTTCGGAGGTATGATAGTCCGAACGGTTGGGCGAACAAAGCATGGCAAGGTGGAGGGCAGCAGGCAAGGCGTGCCCACCCGCCCGGGCGACGACGTGCAGGACGACACGGCGTGGGCAGAAACAATTGGGTGCACCCGAACGAACCCGAGTGTGGCAAACATCAATGCACGACAAGCAACGGAGCAGCGAGCGAAGTGGCAAACAGTCCGAACAATGGGAGGACGCATAGGACAAGCGGGCAAGCACGTATAGCCGGAGGAGATATACCTTGGCGTTGGTTGGCTTTGTGAAACAAAGGCCGACCCGCCAAGTGGAGAAAGTCACGATGGCTCACAAGTTAACATACGTCGGCTTTGACATTAAAGGGGCGGATGTTATATATTCGGGGGTCGGCTTTACCATCGACACCCCTCACTCAAGATGGTGGTGGAAGCTATATAAGGGCGGAGCCGTGAGGCCATTTGAGGCATTCAACCAACAAAGATCATTCGATCAACGAAGTCTCATCAAAACAACAAAGTGCAGATCGATATGCGCAAGTCTTAGTGCAGATGTAAACGATTGTGGCTCGGGTTTTGGGCAGACCGGTTAAGGTCGAACGACGAAGAGCAGACAACATATTAACGCCGGTCTTGGCATAACGTCACATGATTATGTGCGCACTTAGCATAGGGGGACGGGGTATGATATATGTGTCTGTTGTAATTGAAGTGTCGTGCAGGCCGTGGGTTCTACGCCTGGCTCACGAACCGTTGTAAATTGGATTGTTGTGTAGTCCGTGGGTTTTACGTCCGGCGCATGAACAGTTGTAAATTCTGAAGATATAATAAAAATCAACGGGCGAACTCGTTCGGGAGTTGCCCCTCCCAATAATTATATGTCAATGTTTTGTACACGGTTTTGCATTGCATTATAATTATGTTGGTTTATAATTCGGTTATGAAGATTAATGAATTGTAATTGAACGCAAGGATTATAATTAGATTGTGGAATTATAATGGTAACGGTTCAGTTATACGGTTCATGGTTATACTTATGCAGCGAAGCGGAATAAGTATTGTGAAGGCGTAGCCCATATACACTCTAATAGAGCGTACGGTGGTGTCGCACCCGCCCAATAAAAGAAAAAAAAAAAGAGATTGGAGGCGTGACAACGGGTGGCGGGCGAGTGGACGGGCCACGATT
>APFE031084906.1:94380-109311 GCA_000404065.3 Pinus taeda | reverse complement strand
TTTAATGTTTTTTGGGGTCATGATAAAATATTTTATGCCATTATTTTGAAATGTTGAAATTTTACCCTTGAAAAAAAAGTGTTATCCCAATGTCAACACTTTTCATTTTGAGGGTGTTTTTTGTACAATTTTTGCACAAAAAAATTGGTTTTCATTGCCATTTTTAAAACATGTTGAAAATTTACGCTAGAAAAAAAAAAAAGGTGTTATTTTAGCGTCAACACTTTTCGTTTTTAGCATTGTTTTTGATGTTTTTATGGGGTTTTTTCGGCCAGAGTTCTCGTTTTGAGTTTATAGTTCTCATTTCAAAATTTACATTGTTTGAGGTCCCCAGGGGTAGAATTGAATTAAATTAGTCATTTTTCTAAATAATGTAAAGTCTCCACAAATTGTGGATGTAGAGCACGCAGATAGATAGGAGTCAAAGTGTCTTAGCCCCTTGTGTTGGTCGACTTTTGTATTCTCCCATGGTTCCCGGACCATGGTATTGTATGAAGAAAAACTATAAATAGTTGAGTCATATCAAGTCCTAGAAGTAACTTTGGATAGACAATTAGGCACGTAGAAGAGTTTTTGTTGTCTTGAGCATGAGTTAAGGCATGAAGGATGTTGTATTAGTGGGTCTCAACCCAAGTTCAGAGTTAGTTGGGCCAAAAAAAAACCCTACACTACTGGCCCTTTCAGCATCAACCCGTGTAAACATGGGCTGAAGTCTCACCCAAAGTATGTATTGAGGGGGGGGGGGGGGGGGTGCTAAAACCAAGTTTCCACACCCAAATATCAATGTGATGTCCTTCTACACCCTAGATCTACCTCACTGCAGATCTATAAGCCCTTAGGGCCCAATACTGCAATTCCTTTCGAACAGCCTCTAGACCTTCATGAAGGTCTGTGACCAGCTTTTATAGACCCTGAACAGGTGGCTTATCTACTTATGCACCCATAGATGATACTTAGATAAGAATCTATTCAGATTTACCGAAGTATTTGATAAACATAACAAAAGGTATTATGATCTTCACATAATTACTTAACATTAATTGCATTCAGTTAATAAGACAGATCAAGTAAAGTCACACATCAATACATCATTATTTCATAAAGACATCATTCATCACAATATATATCACAATCATAAATAATAGAATTAAGGAGATCAAACATAGCAATTCTAGAACAATCTTCTTTATTGATCTTCAGTATAAGTTTATAAACTCAAAACTTCCCTGTGCACTCAGTTGCGGACACTACTCTAGGCCTTTATGCACTCAGCTGCGGACACTACTCTACGCCTTTATGCACTCGACTGCAGAGCTTTTCCCCTTTCTAAGGCCTACTTTTCTACGCTAACTTTTTCGACTCCTTCCGTCGTACTCATAGACAAAGGCATAGATCTACCTTATACTCTTTAAGACACACCCATTTATACAATCCCATGGTCCACGGACAATTGGAAGATCTCAAAAACCGACTCAAGTTTACATAAATGAGGGTAAAAACACTTTTTGAATCTTGACTAACTACGCGCTCCGCGTCCACAATTCATGAAGAATTTACATCTTTTTACATAAAAACTTAGGCTTTTACCCCAAAACTAACGCAGGGGACCCCATCCCAACGGGCCCCCAACACAAAGGTCGTGAGTCACCCTCGATTCACTTAGCTGGTGCAATGATATTGCTGTGAAGATTCCCCAGTTCCACGTGCACAACTGCTACCTTAGCAGTGCTCTGTGTAGTTGCCTGCTTCACTTTTTCGACAAGCTACTCTATGGCTAGTCCTTCGCTGGCCAACTTGATCTTCTGCCATCTGAGCTGCAAGTTCATCAGTTTCTCTTGGATGTTGGTTGAGACTTGGTAGGCTTCTTCCAACCAAGGACCCAACCTAGCCTTAAGCACTGCTTCCACTTGTGTAAGTTGCTTCCCCTCCTACAACTTGGTGAGACACTATGCTGTAGAAATTGAGCACGCTGTCACCCTAGCCTCATCATACTACTTTTGGAGTTCATGGATATTTGTACTCAATATTTGAGGGTTGGGGTCTTCCTGTAGGGTCGTCACCAGCTCCATTGATTTTTCAAACAAAGTTGTGTAGTCCACAACTGTGACATCCATAGTAGCGATCCCTTCCTTGATGGTGGCTCTGTGTTGTTCCCTAACCTCAGGGGGACTCGAAGGATGTGACTTGAGATGCAGCTCTGTGATTTTCATATTGAATTCAAATTGAACTCTTTCCACCTCTACCTTTGCATCACAATCATCCACAACGAGTTTGTGGATCTTGGCCTTTGGTTGTGCGTCCTTGGGTATGTGCAACTCTGGCACTATTCTGCATGCCTCTGCAACCACGACCACTAGCTGGGTGCTCTCCGACTGGATCGTATCCCTTTATTTCAAGGCCTACGTCTTCTCGGTGAACATTTGCTCATTTTTCACCCAGTACTTTCTTATTAAATTAAGAGCGTGTTGCTCCCAAGCTCTTAGTTCCACTGTCACTCATGCCTGTAGTGCATGAAGAAACTTGTTAGGGAGTGCTACAAAAATGAGGCCAATGTTCTTCAGGGTTCTTATGATGATCTTGTCATCGGCTGATTCTGTGCTCAGGGACCCTTCTGGTAGAGCAATTGTCCTCAGTTCCATTATCCTTACCAGTTTTGTAGCCTGAATTATCCTCGGTGTCAGACTCATCTTTGCGGTGCTGACTTGTCGTGTGCCGACCTGTATTCTGCTAGTTTGGATCTGCAACTTGTGCAGATCCTTCTGAACATTTCCCAACAGCTGCATGTATTTTTTCTCGAATTGCTGCAATAATTTGGCGGTAGTGTCATGCACTTTCACCCCAATCTCATTAAGATCTCCCTCCGTCAGTGTGATGGGATCCACCTACATTTTAGCTAACTTTGTCTTCTTCCGGGAACCCTTCTATTGTTTTTCTTTGCCCTTCCTTATGCGAAATGTGGTGCTCTACCCTGATCGCCTCCACCGCCCTGCATTGACTGCTCTTCCTCTTCGGTTTGGGTGAAGGGGATTTACCACTTTTCTCAGAGTTGCGTTGTTCTTGCTCAACCTGCTCCTTTGCATCATGCTCCTTCTCCATTTGGAACTTCTCTTCGACCTCCTTTCATTGCTTGACCAAATTTTGTACTGCTTGTTTCACTGCATCTTTTCGCTTCTCCATTGAGCTCCTCATGCCTTTGCTAGTACCTGCAACCAAGTCGAATGGAGTGTGCCAATCTGCTGGTCAACAGTTGATCACTTCCTATATGGAATCATTGGTAACTAGATATGACATATCGAACCACTTCTGTTGCGGGTCCTTCCGCACTTGAATGTAGACGCGGTGGAAATCTGCCTTGAATGCAGCATATTCAAATAATTGTTCATACAAGGTTGGGGATAACCTTGGGCACAAGTTGATGGCCATGTGGAAGATCGACTCCATAAATACCCAGAAAATCTTCATTTTGGTGACCCGCACAGGGTCCTTTGTGGCCCACAGGGACGAAAATTGCACAGCCTCCGGTAATCCAACCTTCAATGAAGGAAATTGGCTGTCCTTCGGCATCTCCCAAGCAACCAGCACATTGGAGAGTAGCAACCACACGTATTTGAAGTGCTTTCTCTCATCTTGGGCCTTGCGGCAATTCACAAGGAACTCACTACATAAGTACCATGACCAGTTAAACTACATGCCGTCCGCGCACTATGTAGCTAACGAAATCACAGGCACCAAAACCTCATCCACATGACACTTCCTCATAAACTTGTCAGCCAGTGTTTGGGTGGAAATCTTCACCGCGAGATCATTGATGGATGTTATGGAATAGCTATGCAACTTCTTGATAAGCTCAAATTTCTTTTTCATCTTCTCTGCCAAGTCTCTCTCGCTTGCCTTTCCACCAAACTCCTTAGCTAGGTTCAAACCCTCATGCGATATGTGTGTGATCCTATGGATGAGCATATCCATGATGGACATAGGTGCACCAAGCCATAAGCACCCATTGTGCACTAGAGTAAGTAGTTTCCATATACTGGTGGTGTCACTATTAGAGCGATGGTAGTGGTGTACCCACAGCAGGTTCAACAACCCAGATTGCTCCACTCCATGGATCCATTCAACTATCTCCAACTCAATGACACTTGAGTATTTGTAATACATGTGCCTCATATAATTTTCTGTCACGATGTGGGGAACCTCTCATGGTCAGCCAGGTCCCAATCTTCCATCTTTAATAGAGGGATCTGCACCAAGCACAAACCTTCGAAGGTTATCTTCTCTAGCAACAAGGGCATGTGAATAATGAATTTCTTTGAGTCTGGGTCCTTGGTGACCTTTACCTTCCCTTTACGTGGAGGGATATATTCCTACAACTTGGTGATGGGATTTGCACCATTAACATCTATATCTTCAGTGCCCTGTCCTCCAAATCTACAACCTTCTTAAGCTGCTTGTCCTTCTTCTATCTTTGGGCAACAAAATGCTTCCTAGACAACTCATGCACTGGCATCAACCCCTTCTGCTTGTCTTTTTTCAGATTTTGGGTCTCTTGCACCGGTGTAGGCTTCGACCTAGGTGACCTTGGCGCCATAGGCACAAGAGCCGGAGCCTCCATGCTCATAAACATTGGATCTGCTCCTTTGGAGGCGACAGTTCCTTCGGTGCTTGCAGTCTCAGCAGAACCTGGTCCTAACATGGTGTTGCAAATTAATTTCTAGGTTAACTCGGGAAAATGATCGAATGTGAGGTTTGTAGCTAAAGCTTCAAAGAACTCACGATTGATAAGCGACATACAACATAACTCAAATAATCTAAGGGTGAAAATTGTTCTCTGCTGGACTGGCACGCGTAATTTATAGGGAATTTTGAATACAAATTTGATCGTTCCCACCAAAATTCATCCATTAATGATAATTTGGTGGTAGATCTCCAAATATTTTAGCCTTAAATTCCAGTCGCCCGCTGCTCTTAACCGTCTCCTAGCTGTCAAATCATGAACAACAATGCTAACGATCACTTTCTGGCTATGCTGCATGGTATCCCCTCTGTTAGCGAATCTTCCCTCACGTAGCCTTTGATATAGTGGTGTCGCCATTTTTACGCGCAACCCCTATGTCGTGTAGTTCCTCAGATTAGGCTGTGTAGTTTATAGTCCCGCACTCCCTTGTACCTGGATCACTAAGACTGTCCTGCCATCATATAGTCATTGAGAAGGATCTCCTACATACGACTTCAATTGACTTCCATTCACCTCCCCCAGAAAAGGTTCTCCATTTAGATTTGTGAGCTAAACTGTGCCTCCATTTGTAAGTTCTTTGATAACATATGGCCATAGCTAGTGCATTTGAAACTTTCTTGGAAACTTAGTGAACTTACTATCATATAATAAAACCAAGTCAATTACCTTAAATGTGCACAACTTGATTTGTCGATCGTGCCATGCTTTTCCACGTTCCTTCTGTACTTGCTGATGGAATCCAGCCAAGGACTTGTCTTCTTCGAGCTCCATTAGCTGCGCGAGTTGTTCTTCCAAGGCTTTGTGATTTGCCATTCGCATGAAAGCTACTATGGAGAGACTAGGCACAATATATTCCATAGGCATCACAACTTGTACACCATAGACCAACCGAAAAGGTGTTTAACCTGTTAGCGTTTTTCAAGTAGTCCCGTATGCCCAAGTACTTTAGGTACTCACATGTCCCAATCATTCTGTTGCATGTTAAAAATCTTGGTCAACACATTCTACAAGATCTTATTAAAGGCTTCAACTGTTCCATTGGCCTGAGGGTGATATGGTGTACTCTTCTGATGATACACCTGGAACTCTTTGGCGAGCGCGTTGATCGTGTCATTGAGGAAGTGTGCATTGTGATCACTGATCAACACTTTTGGGCAGCAAAACCTGGTTAACACATACTCAAATAAGAATTTATCTATTGTTGCTCCAATAAAATCATTCACAGGGTGTGCCTCTGCTCATTTGGTTAGGTATTCTGTCGTGGTGATGTATAGCGTGCCCTTGTCTTCTTGCTTGGGGGCTGAATTGGTCCTACAAAGTCAATTGCCCATTTCTCGAATGGCTACAATGACACCTAAGGACTTAATGGCATCTCATCCCTCTACGACGGTCTACCCATTCTCTAACGTGCATTGTACACCCTACAATATGCTTTAGAATCTTTATGCAACATAGGCCACCACAACTCTACGTGCAAAATCTTCTGCGTCATTACCTTTCTTGCATAATGTCCTCCTATAGCCCCTCAATTGGCCTCCGCAAGGATGCTATTTTGTTAAAAATCGGGCACATACCATCGGAGTATCTCATCTAAACCCATCTTATGTAAATGTCCTACAATTACTGAGAAATATGTCGCATGTACTACTAAATCTTTCTTCTACTGACTAGTGTATCCTTCTGGAGTCGTTTTAGTAGTCAAGAAGTGGATAATATTTTTTCTACGCCTTGTGAAGAGTTGCGTGTCTGGAAACCCTTCCTCTAAATTAGTAGGCTCCTCCCCTATTTCAATGCGTGAAAAATGGCTAGGTCCTGCATTCAACCTTCCAGGCTTCACAATTACCTAAAAGTCGTATTCTTGGAATAACAACATCCATCTACATATTTTCTCCACCAACACAGGTTTATTGACCAGGTATTTCAAGGCAGAATGGTTTGTGTACATCTTGAAATGTCCACCCAACCGATAGTGCCTGAACTTTTGGAGCGCGTACACCATAGCCAATCCTTCGCACTCCGTCGTTGAGTAATTGTTCTCAACCTTTGACAATTTCCTACTCGCAAATGCTATAGGCTGATCCATCTCTCCTTCACCAGCTTATATCAACACTGCTGCTAATGCAATACATGAGGCATCAACATGGACATGGAATTCCTTCTTCTGATACAGGAAGACCAAGATCGGCACAGTGACCATATTTCCTTTCAATACATCCAAACTGCATTGACATTCTTCATCCCAATAGAATGTAGCATCCTTCTTCAATTGTTTCTTCATAACTATGGTAATCTGAGCATAACCCTTGATGAACATTCAATAATATCCAGTATGGCCCAATGTTGCGCACAACTGTTGAACACTCCTTGGGGCCTCCAAATTGAATATTACATGATCTTGGCAAGGTCTACCATTAGTCCTTTCTTGCATACCACATGACCCAACGAAATCCCAAAGGGTACACAAAAAAACACTTCTTCAGGTTCAGCACGATCTGATAGCTTTGGCATGTATCCAACATTAAGCATAGACTGGATACATGGTGCTTTACTAACCCAAACACTATCTAGTCATCAAAATATACCTCCAAGAATTTTTGAATGAACTCCTTGAATTCCTTAATGAATACATGAGAGAATATCGCTGACGCATTCTTGAGTCTGAATGGCATCACTGTATACTGGAAACAATCCCATTCTGTTGTGAAGGTTGTTTTACTCCTATCTTCTCGTGTAATCTTAATCTGACGGTATCCAGAAAACTCATCAGTGAATGAGTAGGCCTCCTTCCCGCCAACATTTTCTAATACCTCATTAGTAAATGGTGTCGGAAAAGGATCATGGATGCAGGTGTCGTTAAGCTTTCTTAGATCTGTACAAATCCTTATTTCTCCCTTCTGTTTCTTCTCTTGGACTACCACTGGGCTCACCCAATCATATTCCTCCACTGGTTCGATAATGCCTGCCTCCAACATCTTGTCCAACTCCAAGCAGACCTTTTCCTTTTGTTTTGGATTAAGGCAATATGGCCTCTTGTTAATAGGCTTTGCGTTTGATTTCAAAGTTATTTTGATCACACCCAAATCGCCTATGATGCCCTTCAAGTCTGAAAATTTTGTAGGAAACAAATCCTGATTTTGGTGAAGCAATTCAACAATCTTATCCACCATGGCATCGTCCTAGTAATCCTCAATCTTTGCAAATTTTGGCTTTGCTTCCATACCAATGTTTACTTGCCTAGTTTTCAACAGCGCGATGATGTCTAGATTTTCTATCTGCAGACCTTCAATTGCACGATGACCTTTTGCCTTTGGAATGTTCATATTTCTTGGATCCTCGTCCTCCCCTTTAGCAGTCACATTATAACATTCTAGCGCATGGTGCAGCTGGGTACTCCAATTTGGTTGAACCAATTCCAAAGGATCCTGCGGAATTTTGAATATCGCTGCCTTAACCTCGTGCAGGGCTTCTTCAATGCATTTGAACCCATCCTAAAAACTTAAGGTCATAAAAAATCCTTCCCTTAAGATATCCCACTCTACAGTTTCGTGGCAGAGCTCCATTTCTAGGTACCAATTCATTGGGATTATATCCAAAGTGTGACAGAATAAGTGCACCCACTCTGGCTATGGCTCTATTCCATAAACTTTAATACACTTTGCCAAATGATCATATGGATCATTTCTCCCATCATATTTTTCAATTAATCACACCTTAGAATGACCAAACCGCAACCTCGTCATCCTCGTGTAATCATGCCATTCATCAAAGTTGTCCTTATGTGTACCCCATCATCGTGCGGGGTTAGCACGTAGCACTAAATTCGACGCTTGAAAGTGATGATCCTCAGGGACTTCTCTTTCAAAAGCATACAAAAAATTATTTACATCACTTAATCCATCATAATAAGGTAAATTGCTTACCTCTGATAACACACCGGACAATGATTTAGTCATCATGTTGTAGTATAGTGTAGATATGCAACGTGTTCTACCAGTGTTCCAACTCTTCATCCGAATATGAGGTGCAGGAACTTTGGCGGTCCCATGCAATCCATCCATCTATCTTTGGACTATCTAGTCTTGGTCTCATGTCATTATTTTGTATATTTGATCCAAATTGTCATCACTTTCCTCGTAGTCACAGATCGGTTCAGTATAGCGCAGTCCTTTTGTAGGGTCCAACAGTACTACAACATGGAGCGATTTCCTTTCAAATGACATCATCCACTTCTTCAAGTTAATGACTCCATTCATACCGATGGCCCAGTCAATTCCGAGGAGCGTGGGGTATGGATTCCTGTCGTTGATGTTTTCTATCACTTCAAAATCAGCCACTGTGCTCGCACCTTCTATATCTATGTTGAGTCCATGTAGTCATCCCATATGTATAATCTTCTCATGGTTTTCCATCCTTATTTGAATCGGAGACCATTGCAGCGCAGGTTTCCCCATTCTTTCCCATGTCTATTTAGGAAAAAATTTTGAATCAGATCCTAAATCTAAAATAACTTGCTCCATCTCATAGTCTCCTATCTGTGCGGTGAGACTCATCTTGTGCACTTTTCTTGCCTTATGTTTACCAATATTTCAGAATAGGTAGTGTCCCTTAGGAGAATTTTCCTTACTATCACACTTGTTTATAAACTCTTGTATCCCTTTCACAACCTTGCTATCGTGCAGTAGTTTCATACAAGTCTCCAAGAATGTGGTAAGCATAGAGGGGTCAACCTCTATCGACACACTCTTTTCTAGCAGTTTGTCTTGACTCCCTGAGGTAGATGCCTTAGTGAAGCTTTTCTTTTCTTCCCTAAACTTTTCCTTCACGTGCTCCTCATCAAAACCAATCTCCTTTTTTGGGGCCTTGTGAACCCATCCATCCTCTCTAGGTTGTTTTTCCTTATCATCATCTATCGTGATTTCGCTTTGCAGCATGATATTCACTTTCGTATCCTCCTCGTGGGGCTCAACCCTCATCATTTGTAAATTTTGGGTAGGGTGTTGAGGCTATGCCTTCTTCTCCTACATCTTAGCTATCAGCACAGTGAATTCTTCTATCATGTGGTTAAACATAGTGCAATATTGACATGACAGACATGTCTAATTTTGACTCTCCTACACGCAGTGTCCCGATGTCTCGCAAGTATAGAAAATAACCTATCCATGACCTCTTCCAAGTCCTCCTCCTCCTTGGCCTTGTCTGCGCCCCTGATATCCTCCACATGCCCCCCCATCACTCTGATTCGGAGGCCGAGTTTCTTCTTTCATTTGATACGTAGGCATCCTCTCCATCATTAATTCGTAACTACGGCAGTGGCGCTCATCGTGACCCAGTGATTTACAAAAATCACAAAACAATTGTTGTGGTGGTTTCCAAAACTTTTGCAACAAATGACAATTATCGGTTACGCGTTTTCTTGCCACCTCACAAATAATGCACCATAGTGTAGGTCTCGCACTTGGGCTCGCTAAAGCTTCCTATCTTAGGGGCATCGGTCATCCCCTTATAATGTAATTTACGAAGACACTGAAGTGGTATTTATCATGCCCTTGGCTTTTACACTTGAGGCACCAAACTTCCTCATGCACCTCTGGCCTGGCCTCCTTTTCTTTTTTCAAGCTCTGTAATTCCAAACAGAGGTTTTGCAACTGCGAGTGAATTTGTTGGACTCCCAAAGACATGTCATGAATAAGTGTCTCATACAATGTTGCAATTTTCATGGCTTCTGCCTGAGTTCCTATATTTTGTTGTGATAAAGAAATCCTTAGGTGGGGCAGGAGAGAGGCTATAAACCACTCGCAGTGCTGATTATCTTTGAGATGCATATTAGCTTCACAGATCACACACTTCAATCTTTAATCTAACTCCCAAGGTGTTTCACAGGTTCTCATCATGGTTTCCTTGAATCCAATTACTGATTGCAAGTCAGACTTAGGCTTACCGAATTCTCTTTTCAAAGTGGCCTGAGTGTCTACTAATGAAACCAATAGATTATCAGTGCAATACTTAATGTACCATGTCAGCGCGCGATCCTGTAGAGCGGTAACCAACTGCACCTTATTTATATTATCATCTGTAATCTATTGTGATGTCCACATAGCCTTTTCAACAAACCAAAACTAATCCACATCCTCACTTTCTAAGCCCTTGAAAACTGGCAAATTCATTGTATTCAACATTTTGAATGGTGGTGGTGGTGGCGGCGGTGTGGGAGAAGGTGTATGTTGTGGAGGTGAAGGTGGAGGTGGCATAGAATGATGATGTGTTTGTGTAAAACCCTGCCTTATCAACTGGAGAGAACTTCCTAGTGAGGCTTTTTTCATTCCCTCGTTGTGACTTAAATGAGGTCCAATCAACGGGCTATATTCAGGACCTGATTTTTCCTAATTTCTAAAGCTTCATCCACTTCGCATAGATCCAAACATCAAGGCAATGGGATAACCTGTTTTTTTCACAAGATCATCTTAATCCAAGTATTCAAAGATCTCAAATACTTTCCTCGCAGTCCCTTGAAGAAGTGTCACTTTGCTTCGTTGTAACTGACTGAGGTGTAAATCGTGAACTCTCTAACAAATCCTCCTATAATCCCATCAAGCCAGTGATAAAAAATGCATGCAATCTTATCCTCAAAAGCTTCCAACCTCTGCACTGGCTCCAGGGTCCACACTATTGGACCATCAAGCTTCCACCTTCCTTGGTTTTCTACCAACTTAGCGATCCACTCGTATAGTTCCATTGGGAAGGTGCATAAGAAAATTTCGTGTATTTCTGTGTAAAAATAGATGATCCTTAGATAAGAAACTATTCAAATTTACCTAAGTATTCAATAAACATAATGGAAGGTATTATGATCTTCACATAATTAGTTAACTTTAATTGTGTTCAATTAATAAGATGGATCCATTAAAGTCGCACATCAATACATCATTATTTCCTAAAGAGATCATTCATCACAACATATATCGCAGTCATAAATAACAGAAGTAAGGAGATCAAACGTAGTAATTTCAACAACAATCTTCTTTATTGATCTCAAGTATAAGTTTACATGCTCAAAACTTCCCTGTGCAGTCAGCTGCAAGGGTTTGCACACTCAGCTACAAAAACTACTCTAGGCCTTTGTACACTCAGTTGCAGAGCCTTTTCCCCTTCTAAGACCTAGTTTTTTGCACTAAACCTCTAGACTCCTTCCTTCATACCCATAGACAAAGACATAGATCTGCTTTAGAATCTCTAAGACACACCTATTTATACAATGCCATGGTCCACGAACCATGGGTATATCTCAAAAACCAACTCAAGTTTACATAAACAAGGGTAAAAATCGTTTTTTACTCTATTGTAGCGGCTACAACCACCCTCCAAGATTTTGGCCTACACCCAATTTCAGAGCCTCCCTTAAGAGTTTCACTTGATGACTGCACACACTCAAGTTCACTCTGTGAGCTCGTGTGAGTCTTAGCATTTTCCTTGCTTGTTCATATCAAAAAGTCTTGCATGTTGATGTCAAGTCATACTTGCAACCATTGTTCTGGTTATACTCAAAGTATTTGCTTCGTATGTACTTGTTGTGTTCGCTATGAAAGTATTTATCATACTCACACATGGAGTCACATTCATTGTCGCACAAGCGTCATCACAGTTGATCAATGATCAATCATGAGTGTTGCGCTCATCTCTCGCACCGTCGATCAGTCATGTTGAACATGTGTGTCTGGATGGTTTGATTTGTCTCATCATCAAGTCATGTGAGTGTGTGTTTGAATTATCACCTATGCATCTTTCGATCGTTCACAAACTTAGTCATTTTGCTGAAGTTCTGACGACCATATTACCCTCTAATAGCCAGACCATCACCCCATTATCGACTTGATCAACTGTCACCCAGAATAGCGCAGAAGCACCAAGCAAGTCCTTCCAAGCTGCGCTAATCACAAGCGATTCAATCAACTTTCATGTTGGCCACCCGAAGAGTTGGACCTCGAAGCCACCCCAGGACTAAGTCCCCTCAAACATTGTGCAAAGGCTGTTGACCTTGCCTGCTCTTCTGAATGAGGAAATTGCGCAGACAAGATGGATAGACGTCAAGTGCATGTCCCTATATCCTTCAGAAAATTGCACAGTTTTCTCAGTTATTCCTCCGGACTATCGACCGGCTGCTCATCCATGAAATTGCGCAGTTTTCATGAGCAGGCCTTTTGTTGTCTAATGATCTTCTCAGTGCAAAAATTTTGTAGATATGATCAGCAGGTCAGCCTCCCAGCCTCAGTATAGTTTCCCTTGCCAACAGCCCCTAGTAGCAAAATGCTAGTTCCCTCCAGGAATTGTGCAGTTTATGCTGCCAAGCTCCCAGTAGCTAATTTCTTGTTCCCATTGGGAATTGTGCAGTTTCTGCTACCAGTGACCTAGCATCCAACTATCATTTCCCTCACGGAATTGCAATTTTTTGGCTACCACGCTCCTAGCTAGTTCCTCCAAAAAAATGCGCAATTCCTGCCTAATGATCCTTCATGCGGCCTGAATTGTTCTTCTAGAAAATTGCACAAATTTTTCCTTCCAGCCCCTGCTTCTTGCTCATTCCGGAAAATGTGAAAATTTTGTCTACCTTTCCTTCCTGCAGCGTGGACTGTCCCTCCCAAAATTTGTGTAGTTTTCCTTCCAACTCAGCCAGACCTCGCGAACATTCACTATCGACCAGGATTGCCCATCTTCATCACCTAGTGACTCTTGTGCCATTTTCATTAGCAGTGCCCAGAGCAATCATCCCGCCTCGAAACCTTGTTGTCTCTCGTAGTCACCTGCATCTGAAATGATCATGTGTCATGGTAGACTAGGAGGTTTTTGGATTTTATGTCATCTCGTCATGAGTGACTGTAGGTACAAGTACACCAACAAACATGGCGTGATGACGAATGGATGAACGCAGGGAGTACATGCAAAAGGACAGGTTCACCAATGGACGAATGGACAATGCCTGCAAAGAGATGTGCTCGTGAACGGATTATCATGCAAAGATGTGTTCACGGGCGAATGGACAAGAAAACATGCAAGATGTGCTCATGGATGAAGGAACGGACGTACATGCACCTTTTGCAAACAAATGAGCCTGTCAAGCCTTCCAACCTACAAGGAAGGAACAACATGACAAAGCAACATCAAGTGAGCCAACAACCATCGGAGACTCCGTGCACTTTGTCATGCGGAGGGGAAGATGTGATACGCCATGAAGACATCCATCACCCTACAACATTGCAGCTTGACATGCACTCCAGCAACAACACGAATGTACCAACACTGTCATGTCGAGTCATGTCATGAGTCATGTTTTCCACATCTCCATTGTGGGGATGTGTTAGAAAATTATATATTACAGAGAAATGGAACACATAAAAAATGTGTTAGAAAATTATTTATTACGGAGCAATGGAACACATAAAATATTGCAGAAATATAAACACCAAAAGTGCATAAAACAAGAGAGACACAAATATACATGGTTCACCCAGTTTGGGCTACGTCCACTCCGAATAGCTATTCCTTCCTTTCTATTATGCAGCAAAATGAAGAGACACAACCTACAATAGATCTGTTGTAATATCCTAGGGTATACATCCGGCTAAAACAAAGACCTCTGAACAATCATGCTCCACACTCAACAATCTCCCACTTGGAAAATGATTGTAGCAACTCCACCGCTACTTCATTTGTTGGACAATGACTCCTCTTTGGACCTAGTTGTTTCTCATCTTCATCGTCATCCTTGAAGACCAATTGAAATTGAGCATGTTCCTAGTTTCTCCCTGGTTACAACTTTTGTTAGCATATCTACAGGATACTAGCTAGTGTGTATCTTTTCCATCTTCAACTCTCCATCTTCCAACACTGGTCGTATGAAATGGTACTTGAGCTATATGTGTTTAATCCTGGAATGAAATGTTGAGTTATTTACAAATGAATGGCACTTTGGCTATCACTGTATAACGTGCCCATATCATGCTCCTTACCCAGTTCACCCATAAACCCTTGTAACCAAATCATTTCTTTACTAGCCTTTGTAGTAGCAACATACTCTATGTCTATTATTGAAAGTGCAACAACACTTTGGATTTTTGTAACCCAACTGACAACTGTTCTGTTGGAAATAATACTGAGAGGGGGGGGGGTGGGGTGAATCAGTATTATCAAATCAGTAAAACTTT
>APFE031084906.1:4743-92238 GCA_000404065.3 Pinus taeda | reverse complement strand
GTTAATTTACGATTTTTCTATCTCTAACTATTCTCAATACCAAGGATTTTGTTTTGGAGCTCTCCAAATCCTTCATTGCAAATGAATTTTCAATTTCGCTTTTGAGCACTGTTATTTCCTGCATGTTAGACCTGCAACAAAAGCATGTCAATCTACATACAATAACAATAATATATATAGCTGCCATCATTTTTCCTTTTTTCAGATAAACACAATGATCAGAGTGACATCTAGTATATACCCCCCCTGCCCCCCCCCCCCCGCCCGCGTCGAGGGGTGTACAAACATCTTGGGGTATACATCTGGCTGAAACAAAGACCTCTGAACAATCATGCTCCACACTCAACACTATGTTGTCAAATCAATGTAATGTAATGTGGAAGTCCAAGAGACCCACTTGGTGTGCAAAGAGTCATGTAAAGTTGAAAAGTCATGGAAGTCAAACAATCATGAGGGTAGTCGAACAACCACAAGGGTCAGTTTCACCCTTGGCTATAAATACCCCCTCATTTGTACATGCAAAGAACTTTTGACCTCAACTCGTCCAACATAGCCAAGAGAGTCCCTAATCTTTTCTTTGAGGAGTAATTAGTGGCTCCAACACCCCGCACTTGGGGTTAGTGATGTATGGTGTAATGATGTGTCTTGGAACTTTCGCTTAATTCAGAAGCCTGCTTACAGGCTAGCACGTTATCACACATGTATTGTAACTGTTGTAAGACTAATCTTGAACACTTGTAATGCATTTTGCTTTAACCTGTGTTGAACACTTAAAATATTTCACTTTTGTAATACATAGCCTATTAATCGAAATGTGTTGTATATGTTGTTAATGATGTCTCACCCATAGTGGCTATCTCCCAGGACATCAGACAGACCTTTCACATAAATCTTGCTTCAGTTACCATTGCACTCATTCAAACTCATCCGTTGAGTGTTGTACGTGTTATCTTACCTTGTGTGTTTGATTGCCGCATCCGTGTGTACTGCTCCACCAGAAGTTGTGCATGTCCTATTGTGTTGTGTGTTCCTAGATGAGTTGGGACTTCATCCCAAAAAACTTGGGACTCACTCTCACCCTCTCCCTTTACAGTGGAAGAACCATTGACATGAGTACACTAGAATTCACTAGGCACATGAACCTCACTTCTCGAAGGCAAAGCAGAACGCTCTCCAATGTTGACAGGCAAGAGTTGAGGCAAATCCTTAAGACAATGGAAACCATGCCATCATACCAGATGGGACTCCCACACCAAATGGTGTGAGGTCTAGACAAATGACTCTTCGAGTATGAAAGAAAATTCGACAGTTAGTTCAATTAGGTATGGGTCATGGATTTTCAAGCCAAGAGGTTAAACAAGTGGGTTCGAGAATTAAAGTGACTTCAGAAAAAAAGGTGAGCAAGAAAGCTTCCCTCAGACTAAGGATCTGTAAGGTTGTCTCTTTGTTTGTTGTGTTAATTAATTAATTTTGAATAATAATTGACATATGTTTAATCAGAGGTCCAACTAATGATAGTTCTTCTACATTGGTGTTTCATTCACAATTATCATTGCAATAACCAAGAGTAAAATAGGATGATGTTACATTCTCACTTGTTTATTTCTTGTTCATATACAACACAGGTTTTTGGGAAAGTTTCAATGGATCTTGGGGCTCAATAACAATGGGCATAGATGGATTTGGATGAATTTTTAAAGGCTTGGAAGGAGGAATCGCTCGCTTGCTTTCTTGGATACTTTTGCATGCATCTTTGTTTATGGTATATGTTGGTAAAGGAACTCAAGTGTGTTCAGATCATGTGACACTAGTGGATATTACTATAGGCATGATTTCAAAGTTATGCAAATGATATAGGGTGGATCCAAAGTAGAAATATCAAGGATCCCAATTATGCCTCCATTGCATCATGGTATACCATGGGGCTTCTTCGATGGTGCTGCATAGGGTCATCCCTTAGTATGCATAATTGGAATAGTATTATTTCTAAATAGATATTGTTATATGCATATTAGATACTCCATAGGGTGTGGGACAAATAGTCATGTCGAATTCGTTGCCTTGAGAACACTTTTTTGTGTAACCAGCCTCAAAAATAAAAAATATAACTCAAGTTATGAAGACTCAAAATTGATAATTAAAATAAAAATATTAAGATGAGAATAGTTTTTTTACAATTTTTTCTCTAGGAGATCTAGTAAGCAATTCTCTCCTTTGAATGACTATCATTCAACCATATCATGATAAAGCTCAATTCAAAAATGAATATTCTTTCAAAATAAACACTGAAACTTCTAATTAGCACTTTCAGCATCACCACATTTATGGATGGAGAAATTCTTGACACAGTGAATTTTCACTTTTTAATGTTTCAAAATAAATAATTTCTTTACAACAATGAAAAAGGTTAATATTTTTTTAAAAGGAGATGAAAACTTGCACAAAATGAATACTTTAGGGAACGAAAAAGTTTATTGTTGTTTTTCCCTAAAATAAAGTGTCAACTGAATATGATTTAGAGGTGTATATTTAAAAATTGTAGAATATGTAAGGCTCATCATATTTTCAAAATTTCATGATCAAGTGGATGTTAAATTCCAAGGTTGTCAGAAGGAGACTCATTCCAATTTCCTAGGTATTGTTCATGACCAACACAACCCAATTGGTGTGTGTGAAATGTGACAGTTGATACTCCATAGGAACTGAAAGTGATGAGCACAGTCTACCATGCCCAATCTACTAATATAATAACACAGTAGTGTAGGGTTTCTAATTTGATTAAAATTTGGTAGAGATTTGATTGAATTTGAATAAAAGAGATTGGACTAAATTACACTTTAAATTAATTGTAAATAATAAAGATTAAAATTTGATTAATTTTTCCACCAATTCTAATTAAAAATTCCAAACTATGTAACTAGCACAACCACATTAAAAATATTAACATGGTTGATATAGCTTAACCCTTCATTTGCATCTACCATCAATAAATATATAACAATAGAAATAATAATAATGAGAAAAATATTACAATAAAATTATTATTATTATTATATTATAATTCATTTATATTAAATGTTTTATTTTATAGTTAAGCACCCACAAGGGGATTTGAACTAGTGACCTATCGCAATGAGTGCCTTAATAGTGCAGCCATTCACCCGCCAATCCAATCCCCGTGGGCTAATTAATTTATTTAATTATTATTTTATTAATTATTAATTAATAATACTGATTAATAATAATAATAATTGATTTAAAATTAATAATAATAATAATCAATAATATTATTATAAACCCTAGGGTTTATAGGGCTTATAATAATATTATTCATAAGGTTTATGATAATATTATAAACCATATGAATAATATTATACCCTAGGAGTATGAACCCTTAGATTAATAAACCTAAGGGGTTTATATTATAAACTCAAGGGAATAATAATCCCAAGGGAATAATATTAAACCCAAGGTATATAAACACTAAGATAAATATTATAAACCCTAAAATAAGCATGCTTGACCATGGTTTAACATGGTTTATTTTCATATTGAGGCAATCTTTGTCAGAATGCGATGTTTGACTATGGATGCCCATGGTTTCCCATGGTCGATTTCCATATTGAGACAATATTGCTCACATTGCACAATTGAACCATGGTTGGTCATCAATGACCATGATTATAAACCCAAGGGATTTATATTAAACCTTGGGATCAATATTAATCCATGTGACCAATATTATAAACTTTGTGAATAATATTATACCCTAGGAATATGAACCTTTAAAATAATAAACCCAAAGGGATTGATATTATAAACCCAAGGGAATAATAATAAATCCAATGGATTCATATTATAAGCCCAAGATTTATAAACCCCAAGAAAAGTATTACAAACCCTAAAATAAACATGGTTGACAATGGTTACTTTTTATATTGAGACAATCTTTATCACAATGTGAGATTGGACAATGGTTGATCATGGCTCGCCATGATTATAAACTGAAGATATATAAACCTTAAGATAAATATTATAAACCTTAAAATAAACATGGTTGACTATGGTATACCATAGTTGATTTTCATATTGAGACAATCTTTGTCACAATGTGACATTGGACCATGGTTGACCATGGTTGATTTTCATATTGAGATAATATTTATCACAATGTGACATTTAACCATGGTTCATCTTGATTCACCATGGTTAACGGTGGTTGACAATGGTTGGGTATGGTTGAGCATGATAAAAAAAACTAAGGGATTTACATTAAACCCTAGGATTACTATTATAAACCCTATGAATAATATTATACCCTAGGAATATGAACCCTTAGGTTAATAAAACCAAGGGATTCATATTATAAAACAAAGGGAATGATATTATAAACCCAATGGATTAATACTAAATACGCAATGGATTATAAACCCAAGGGAGTAATATTAAGCCCAAGAGATTAATACTATAAACCTGTGGTATATAAACCCTAAGAAAAATATTATAAACCCCAAAATAAACATGGTTAACCATGGTTCATTTTCTTATTGAAAACATATTTGTCACAATGTGATGTTGGACCATGCTTGACCATGATTGATTTTCATATCGAGAAAATATTTTTCACAATGTGGCATTGGAGCATGATTTACCATGGTCAATTATCATATTAAGATAATCTTTATCATGACATGGGACCATGGTTGACCATGGTTGATTTTCATATCAAACTCTAAGATTAATATTATAAACATTATGAATAATATTATACCCCGAGAATATGAACCCTCAGATTAGTAAACCCAAGGGAATAATAAAGCCAAGGGGTTAATTCTACAACCCCAACGTATTATAAACACAAGGGATTAATACTAAACCTAACAAATTAATATTATAATCCCAAGATATGCAAACCCTAAGATAAATATTATAAACCCTAAAAAACATGGTTGACCATGGTTGATTTTCATATTGAGAGAGTCTTTGTCACAATGTGATGTTGGACTATGGTCAACCATGGTTGACCGTGATTGATTTTCATGTCAAAAACAGCTTTGTATCAATGCGATGTTGGACCATGAGTGATTTTCATACTAAGAAAATATTTGTCACATTGTGACATTGAACCACGGTTGAACATGATTATAAACAATAAAATGAACATGGTTGACCATGGTTCACTTTCATATTGAAACAAGCTTTGTCACAATGGGACGTTGGACCATGGTTGACCATGATTGACAAGGATTGATTGTCATATCGAGACAATCTTTGTCACAATATGGCATTGGACCATGGTTGACCATGGTTGATTTTCATATTAAGACAATCTTTGTCACAATGTGACATGGGACCATGGTTGATTTTCATATTGAGACAATCTTTGTCACAATGTGACATTGCACCATGGTTGAATTTCATATTGAGACAATCTTTGTCATAGTATGACATTGGACCATTGATGACCATGAATGACGATGGTTGACGATGGTTGACAATAGTTGACCATGGTTGATTTTCATATTGATACAATCTTTGTCACAATGTGGCCTTGGCCCATTGTTCACCATGATTATAAATCCTAGGAATCTATATTAAACACTAGGATTAATATTATAAACATTATGAATAATATTATACCCCTCGAATATGAACCCTTAAATTAATAAACCCAAACAATTAATATTATAAATCGAAGGTAATAATAAACCAAAGGCATTAATTCTAAAGCCCTATGATATTGTAAACCCAAGGGAATAATATTAAATCCAATGGATTAATATTATAAACCCTAAGATAAATATTACAAAACCTAAAAAGCATGGTTGATCATGGCTTATTTTCTTGTTGTGACAATCTTTGTCACAATGCGACATTGGACCATGGTCAACCATGGTTGACCATGATTGATTTGCATGTCGAGACAATCTTTGTCACAATGAGACATTGGACCATGCTTGATTTTAATATTGAGAAAATTTCTTACATTGGGACATTGGACCACGGCTGACCATGATTATAAACCCAAGGGATTTATATTAAACTCAAGGATTAATATTACAAACCCTATGAATAATATTATACCCTAAGAATATGAACCCTTAGATTAATAAACTCAAAGCATTGATATTATAGACCCAAGGGAATAATAAAACCAAGGGATTATAAACCCAAAGGAATAATATTAAACCCAAGTGATTAATATTATAAACCCAAGGTATATAAACCCTATGATAGATATTATAAACCCTAAAACAAATAGGTTCACCATGGTTTATTTTCATATTGAGACAATCTTGATCACAATGCGACATTGGACCATCATTGACCATTATTGACTATGGTTTACCATGGTTTATTTTCATATTGAGAAAATAATTGTTGCAATGTGACATTCGACCATTGTTGACCATGATTATAAATACAACAATTTAAATTAAAACCTAGGATTAGTATTATAAACCCTATGAATAATACTATACCCTAGGAATATGAACCTGTAGTTAATAAACCCAAGGATTGATAATATTAAACCCAAGAGTGATTAATATTATAAACCCAAGGTATATAAACCCTAAGATAAAATTTATTACAAACCCTAAAATAAACATGGTTGATCATGTTTGACCATGGTTGATTTTCATATTGAGACAATATTTTTCATAATGCGGCGTTGGATCATGGTTGATCATGATTGATTTTCATATCGAGACAATCCTTTTCACAATGCAAGGTTGGGCCATGATTGATTTTCAAATTGAGAAAATATTTGTCACAATTTGATGTTGGGCCATCATTGACTATCATTACAAATCCAAGGGATTTATATTAAAACTCAAGATTAATATTATAAACCCTATGAATAATGTTATACCCTAGGAATATGAACCCTTAGATTAATAAACCCAAGGGATTAATACTAAAAACTCAAGTGATTATAAATCCAAGGGAATAATATTAAACCCAAGGGATTAATATAATAAACCCAAGGTATTAATATTATAAACATTATGAATAATATTATACCCGGGAATATGAGCTCTTAAATTAGTAAACACAAGGGATTGATATTATAAATCGAATGGAATAATAAACCTAAGGGATTAATTCTAAAACCCTATGGTATTATAAAACCAACGAAATAATATTAAACCCAAAAGATTAATATTATAAACCCAAGGTATATAAACCCTAAGATAAATATTATAAACCCTAAAAAAACATGATTGACCATGGTTGATTATCATATTGAGAAAATATTTGTCACAATTTGATGTTGGACCATCATTAACCATCATTACAAATCCAATGGATTTATATTAAGCCTAAGGATTAATATCATAAACCCTATGAATAATATTATACCCTCGGAATATGAACCATTATATTAATAAACCTAAGGGATTTATATTATAAACCCAAGGGAATAATAAACCCAAGAGATTATAAACCCAAGAGAATAATATTAAACCCAATGGATTAATATTAAAAACCCAAGGGATTAATTAGAAAATCCTAAGGTATTATAAGCCCAAGGGAATAATATTAAACTCAATGGATTAATATTATAAACCCAAGGTATGTAAGCCCTAAGATAAATATTATAAACCCTAAAAAAACATGGTTGACCATAGTTGATTTTCATACTAAGACAATCTTTGTCACAATGTGACGTTGGACCATGGTTTACCATGATTGATTTTCATGTCGAGACAATATTTGTGAGAATGTGACATTGGACCTGATCTAAAAATGGGGCACTTAGGCTTCTTGTCTACTTACAAGAACCTCTCCCACTTCCAAAGCTTTAAATATTCCCAAGTCTTATTTATTAACCAATGCAGAATTGATAATATGCTTGAAAATATAGGTGTATGCTGATGTTTATTTTAAAATTGTTTATGTGTTGTAAATTGATTGATTAAAATGATATATAAAACATATGACAGTGAAACAATGCAGCAAATGACAAACATATGGACAACAATCTTAATTTGGAGTTCACCCAAAACTCTTGGGCTATGTCTCCTAGAGCTCTAGTGAACTCAACTAAGCTCTCTGGGATTATGGTATACGTCCTTTTACAAGCTCTACACTTAACTCAAATGTTTTACATAGGAAACAATGGGCTCAGACACCATCTTATCCCTGGCCCTGAAGCTCTCAGGATTTCTGGCTCTACGCTCTGGCTCTGGCTCTTGGCTATGGCTCGTGGCTCTGGCTCATGGCTCTAGCTTCTCTGAGCTCTCTCTTGGCCTTTGCGTGCCTCTGTGATTCGCTTGACCTCCAAGCGATCCTCCGCAACCTTCCAATGAATTTTTTGCAGCTTTTCTGCCTGTTAATAGTGGTCTCAGCCTTTTCGCTCTTTCAACTCTCTACGTTGCCTGCTTATGCTCTATTTTAGCAACAACCCCCCTTTGTCTCTGACATTCATGGCTTTTAAGCCAATCGATGTTGTCTATACATTTCTTCTTCTCGGATATCTAGCTCCTAATCTCTATCTGCTCAAATCCCCCTCTGAACGTTAAACAATCATTGTTAAATGTCTTCAGGGATGGTGGCCACCTGCTTTGTAATGGAAGGGTCTATCGGCGCATTAAAATTCCCAAAACAGTCATTATCTATTTACACAGAGAAATACATAGCAACGCTGTAAAAATCTGAAAAAACTCTTTTATCGGACTTCAAAAATCATTGAACTTGCCCTAGACTCCTATTGGGTCCTCCTTCAATCGCTATCTCAAGTTGCAAGTGCCCATGTGTCGTGGTTTCCTTTATATTTGCAAAAATACATTAAAACACTGCAAATCCCGACGAATGGTTTTATGGCAGACTTCAAATAATATACAACTTCTTTTTTAAACCCTTTTGAGTCCAACTTCATCGCATCGGGAGCATTCCCTTTGTATTTCTTTTATTTAACGAAAATGTGGAATACATAGAAAAAACCCTTTTTTCTGGAACTCAAAATATATTAAATTTCATCCATAACCTCGTTGAGTCCAACTATCGCAATTCACAAGTATTTCAACCCCCCTCCTTTGTATTGCTCTGATGTGATAATGCAACTTGATATATCACAATTGCATATTGCATAGTCCTCGGGGATTTTGCCCATTTATTACGTCGATCGCCGACACCAATCCACCGATAGCGGTGATCACAATATCGCTCAACCTAGGATCCCACCATTGAACACATGCCTACCTTCGACCTGATATATCATAGATTTATGATTGGGGGGGGGGGGGGTCTATTCTACCTCCATTAAGTCCTCCTCTCACCCTTCCGATGTGATTTGCCTCTATAACGATTTTGCCATTTTTTTCAATATTTTCCTCTTTTCCCAAGGATAAAGGGCACTTTTTTTTATTTTATAAGTTCTACATTTGAAGTTCGTTTTTTCCCAGTCAAGTTGCAGTAGATTCAGAATGGAAAGGTATTTGAAATGGGTTTATTTCCAGTAACTTCCTTGAACTTTCATTTTCCTCTGGGAGGAACACTTAGACTTAGGAGTCAATCCAAAATCCATTTTGGATCATGCCTTCCCACTAAAAGAACTTTTGGTCTCCAAAAGACTGATATACTGATATGAATAGTAAATGAGAGTATCAACACCCTCTTCTTTCAGCCTCCATACACTTACCTTGCATAGTGCCTCTAAACCAAGGCCTTTGATCACTTTCCTTCCTGGATATGCTAGTCCTCCTGGGACGATCTTCCTTACTCCTTTCCTTCCTGCAGAACTTCTGCTAAGATGGTCATAGAAGATAGTTTGAACTTCTCTGCCTTGATCATTGATCCAAGGTGGCTCAAACAAATGTGAAGTACATGTCCCTACAAAATTCTCATTTATACTTGTTTTGAAAGCTGCCAACAACCACTGTTAACAACAATAGAAGTATAGACAACAACTGGATGGTCTTAACAAAATAAAAAGATTTCACATCTTGTGAACACCTCCATGCCTTACATCTACATACAAATTATGGACTAGACAACAAGCCCACAAAACATGCCTTTAAAACAAATGACCCTTCAAGTCAAGCATGTAGAAAGAAAGAACATTAGACCTCTTTTTCAAAAGATGAAACACTTTATCATTATCTCCATCTTGGAGACCAAATCAACTTTTCCCAAGTCAATATTGCATTACATGCATGTTTAAAAACAAAGCAATCAATCCTTCAAGTCAATTACATATACATGTTTAAATAGTAGGAAAACATCAACATACCTGTGTTTTTGTATCTCATGCTCAAGCATGCATTTCATCCTTCAAATTTCACTTAAGCACAACGTACTTTCGAAGTTGAAATGAAATATAATGTTGCAGCAACAAAGTGAGCCTCCTACTCAACTTTTCCACTTGCCTTCTTGGTAAAATCCTGCAACTTGCATCTCATCAACAAAGAAATGCAAATAGATGCATCAATAGGCATGCGATCTTAATTGGGTAAGAACTCTAACCATTTCTTACCAATCCATTTCAAAGGTCCTTCCTTTGTCTGCAAATCAGCATCAACATGTGAATTATTTTGAGACATATCATTCATGGAATCTTCCTTTCCATTTCTTCCATCTTCTCTTTCCACTTTCTTAAGTTTTTGTGGAAGCATTGCTAGATTTATAGTCCAACACCTTTCATCAATATGCCCTTGCTTATGGTAGTAAGTGCAACACATGTGAATCCTCTTGAAAGCATGATTTGCCTTGTCCAATGGACCTTTGGCTACTTGCTTCCTTTCCTTCAAACATTTCCTGTATGTGGCCATTCTCTTCCAACATCTAGAAAAATTATGGTTATCCAAACCACAAAAGGAACATGCAACTCTTTTCCCATATCTATGTGGAAATTTATCATGCTTTGCAAAATCAAAAGGAATGTGTTTAGTACCAGATTTATACCTTTCTCTTTCACCTTTATTGCCGTTATGAGGAGGTGAATTGAATGAAGAAGTAGTTCCATTTGGAACACCATCAACCTCTTAAAGTATTTCAGAGTTTCTACAACTCTCTAGTTCAAGTGTGTGCTTTTGAACACCTGCATCTTGCAAATGATGTTTCAAGCTATTGCATTCCTCTTGAATACAACCTTCACACTCTTGAGGTAGAAGACCTACAATGCAACTCCCTCTTGGAGCTATTTCAATGGCCTTAATGGTAGCTTTGGAACTTTCTCCATAAGACTGTCCATAGCCAAGACCCAAATACTTAGGCCTTTCCTCAACCATTATTGGCTCAACAATACCTTGTGCATGCTTACCCAAGCCTTTTCCTTCGTAGCTCATCTTGGACATTAGCTTGGAAATTATGCCTCTAGTATGTTTTTCAAAAGAACCAATATAAGCATTGTCATAAGAATTTGAAGACAAATAGGAACTATTTACCTCTTCTTCAAGCTAATACTTGACCAAGGCTTCTTTGGCAAAAAAGAGTTGGGACTCCTACTCATGCATCCTCTTCAGGTTCATACTTGCAATATGAAGTTGCCTCTCCATTTCCTGCAATTTTTCAGAAATCATCTGCTTCTCTTCCTCCACATAATTCAACTGCTCTCTAAGTATGCAGCTCTTCCATCCATCCTCATACATTTCTCTCACCTTGTCCATCATGATGAACAAGTCTTGCTTTATGTCTCCATTAAAGAATCTTGTGATGAAGGGGGAATTTGAGGATACACTTGTAGAAGTTGTCATTATGAAAATAAACAAAAGAACTTCAAACAAGGTTAATAAAGAACTTATTCAGAAACCTTTGGCAGCAAACCTCTTGTGCTTCAAGGATTGCCTTGAGGTCCTTTGGGATAGAAGAATGCCTTCAGCCCTTCTTCCTTCTTGTCCCTCCTTGACTGAGCTATCAATAGCTTTCCCTTCACCTCTGCAAACTCAGAAAATAGTCAGTCTTCAACAAGCATACAGTCAATAATAAAATCAATCCTTAACTGCCCAAACACCTTTCAAACAAGCAATCTTTGCCCTGTCAATCAAGCATTATGATATAACCTTCTTTGAAGGTGTGGTTAATCAATCTCAAGCTCTTATATCACCTGATATGAAAATGGGGCACTTAGGCTTCTTGTATACTTACAAGAACCTCTCCCACTTCCAAAGCTTTAAATATTCCTGAGTCTTATTGATTAACCAATGCGGAATTGATAATATGCTTGAAAATATAGGTGTAAGCTGATGTTTATTTTAAAACTGTTTATGTGCTGTAAATAGATTGCTTAAAATGATATATAAAACATATGAAACTGAAAAAATGCGGCAAGTAACAAACACAAGGACAACAATCTTAATTTGGAGTTCACCCAAAACTCTTGGGCTACATCTCCTAGAGATCTAATCAACTCGACTAGGCTCTATAGGATTATCGTATAAGTCCATTTACAAGCTCTACACTTAACTCCACTATTTTACATAGAAACAATGGGCTCAAACACCATCTTATCCTTGGCCCTCAAGCTCTCAAGCTTTCTGGTTGTGCGCTCTTGCTCTGGCTCTTGGCTCTGGCTCTGGTTCTTAGCTCTGGCTCGTGGCTCTAACTTGTGGCTCTAGCTTCTTTGAGCTCTCTTTCAGCCTTTGCATGCCTCTATGATTCGCTTGACCTCTAAGTGATCCTCAACAACCTTCCCATGACCTTTTTGCAGCTTTGCTGCCTGTCAATCATGCTCTTAGGCTTTTTCACTCTTTCAGCTCTCTCCACTACTTGCTTATGCTTGGCTTCAACAACAACACCCCTCTGCCTCTGACATTCATGGCTTTTAAGCCAATCGGCATTTTTTGTACATTTCCTCTTCTGGGCTATTTGACTCCCAGCCTCTATCTGCTCAAATCCCCTCTGAACATTAAACAATCATTGTTAAATGTCTTTAGGGATGGTGGCCACCTGTTTTGTAATGGAAGGGACCATCGGCACATTAAAATTCCCAAAACAGTCGATCTCTGTTTACACAGAGAAATACACAACAACACTGTAAAAATTAGCAAAAACTCTTTTTATTAGACTTAAAAAATCATTGAATCTACCCAAGATTCCTATCGGGTCCACCTTTGATTGCTATCACAAGTCGCAAGTACCTGTGTGTCGTGGTTTCCTTCTATTTGCAAAAATACATTAAAACACTAAAAATCTCGACGAATGGCTTTATAGCGGACTTCAAATAATATACAACTGCTTTTTAAAATCATTTTGGGTCCGACTTCATTGCATCGGCTGCATTCCCTTTGTATTTCATTTATTTAACAAAAATATGAAATGCATAGAAAAATCCCTTTTTCCGGAACTCAAAATATATTAAATTTCATCCATAACCCCGTCGGGTCTAGCTATCACAAGTCGCAAGTATATCGGCCTCACTCCTTTGTATTTCTCTGATGCGATAATGCGATGCGATATATCACAATCGCATATCGCATAGTCCCTGGGGGTTTTGTGCATTGATTACGCCGATCGCTGACAGTAATCCACCGATTGCAGTGATCATAATATCGCTCGGCTGGGGGTCCCACCATTGAACACAGGCCTACCTCTGACCCGATATATCGGAGATCAATGATTGGGCGCGGGGGGGGGAGGGGGGTTTTCTTCTGCCTCCATTTAAGTCCTCCGCTCACCCTTCCAATGTGATTTGCCTCTATAAGGTGCTTGTGCCATTTTTTTTAAAGATTTTGCCTCCTTTTCCCAAGGATAAAGGGCACTTCTTTTTGTGATAACTTCTGCATGTGAAGTCCGTTTTTTCCCATTCAAGTTGGAGTAGATTCAAAATGAAAAGATCTCTGCAATGGGGCTATTTCTAGGAACTTCCTTGGACTTTCATTTTCCTTTGAGAGGAACACTTAGACTTAGGAATCTATCCAAAATTCATTTTGGATCAAGACCATGGTTGATTTTAATATTGAAAAAAATTGTTACCCGAGTGGAGTAAATATTCCAATAGACCACATCAGAATTGTCTAATTTGGTGTGAGGCATGAGGCCTTGGCCGGTCATTTAAATGATAATTAAGAATTGAAATAAAAATTAAATTGTAAAATATTATTATTATTTTTTTAATGTATTCACTTTCATGTTTTTATCGATAATTAAGATTAATATAAAATTTGTAAAATATTATTATTATTTTTTATTAATTCATTTCATTCTTTTATTAAGGTAGTAATTTGAAACATAATATTTGTTAATCTTGACTTTTTACATTAAGTGTTTATTTTAACAAATATAACAAAGAATGTTTAAAAATTTAATGGTATTTGATTAACAAATTAAATGGGGTTTCTTACAACACCTTTAATTAGAATATTTGAGTAGTTGGAGCTACTATCCTATCCTACCTATACTATATTCAAATTAATCTATCATATAGTACAAACGTAACAAGAATTTGTAAAGATTTAGTTAAAGTGAATGCCTAGGTTCATACCTCTTGCCTAGGTTTATACCCCTTGCTTTATTGCCTTCATCCTCCTTGACTAAAATGTTTATACTGAAGGAATTAAATGCAATCATCTAAAAAATAATGCAAGAGTACTATTATACCCTTGACACCTCCCAACAGACTCAGATAAAGTGAATGCCTAGGTTCATACCTCTTGTCTTATTGCCTTCAACCTCCTTGACTAAAATGTTTATACTGAAGGAATTAAATGCAATCATCTAAAAAATAATGCAAGACTACTATTATACCCTTGACACCTCCCCAACAACGATGCCAAATGTTGAGAATTTGTTTTTTGACATAAGTTTCAACATTCATTTATAGACCATAGTAAGTAACCTTCTGAGGTGTCATGCACTCTATGTGTAGGCTTACGATTTCCTATCTTGCATTCTAATATGCTTTAAAAAAAATATTGTATAAATCAAAAGCTAACTCGATCATGCCTGGAAATGATTCATGTGCCAAAATACCCATCAAGCTACTAGGATCTTGTTGTCACTAGGTTATTTGTTGGTTTAAATTAGATAGTTCCTCTTTTAATGAATCATTGTAGATAAAAGAGGACTAATCTATAAATTGAAAGTAAAAATCAATTCACATCGAAATTATTACATTCAAGCCATTATTTACTATGATTGCAAATGTAGAAAATCATGTTATATTCAAATATTTGATAAATGATTCTTGTAACAATACCATGTTTTAATCAATTAGAACATCGTCAGGTGTTCTATTCATTGTTGAATTTTCCTAGTTGTGGTTGATATTCTTTATGTGCATTTCCCCACAAAATTAAAAGAAAATGAAAATGCAAATTTGAATTCAAGTTGGCTCTAAATAAAAAAGGGAAAGATTAAATTTTGAAACTCAAAATGTTTCCTCCACAATTCAAGCCCCCCAAAAGGCCAAGTCAGCACGGTGAAAAGACACCTATTTGGGCTCGTTCAACTACTATATATTTCCATTTGTCATCACCCATTTAGAGAAATTTAGATCACCTCAAGATCTCCTAACTTCTATTCATGTGCAAAGGAGAGAGGAGAGAAGCAAATAGAAGTTTGACCAATTTTGACCAACCTTTGGCACATGTTGACCAACAGTTTTACTAAGTTTTTCTGTGAGCAATTTTACCAAATTTGGGAGGATGTTTGATCACAGGTCTAAGGCGCAGTTTGATTGAAATTCGAAGGGTGTTTAACTGTAGGCCTAATATAGTTTGACCATAGTTGACTAGGGTTTCGAAGGGTGTTTTGGAGGCCAAAATTTGACCTATTTGACCTAATTTGACCATCTATTATAGGAGGCTGAAAATATATTTGTTTGGCCAGGTTTGACCTAAACTTGTTTGTTCATCAATTTGACTTTATTTGATTGGAAAAATTAGATTGCATCTCTTGTTGAATTGGAAAATTTCTCTAAGAAAAGGTTGTTGGGTTTTTCCATAGTTAGGGTTTTCCTACGGTAAAAATGTGTGTCACTTGTGTTTGGTTGTCTCTTCATGATCCTATTGTCATCATTGATTTATTGTTGAGATTTTCTATGTATAATTGCTTCATAATGAATGCAACATGAGATGAATTGGTTAAATAATGATTGGAAAGTAATTATCATATTAGAAAATCATGAAAAATAAACATGCTATTAGAGTATGGGTTAAAGAGTAGCCATTAAAGAGACTCGTAGAAAGCCAAGATACTTGTTTGAGAAAGGCCAAGGGAGAGGACTTGAATTCGCTTATGCCCTAGATTTTTTTCACTCTGTCTGAGCTCTAAGTTTAAGTTTATTGAATTGAAATTTTTGACTCTATTTATGCCCTATATTAGTGTTGAATGGCCTCAAACCTAATTACAGGAGAGTCAAAAGGCCTCAAGAGCTGGAAAAGCTAGGTCATGGACCAAGAAGCATCAAACCTTGATAATACAAAATTATGATCCCTCAGAAATGATGGAAAAAATTTACAAATGATAATTCTTTGAAGAGGTTATTCAATTTCTCTTACCATTGTTTGAAGGAGGAGAAACTTGGAGTAATAGTTATAGAAATTGCAATATTTTAAGTAGACCTTTTGAGGTCACTTGTTGAGGAAGAATTGGTATTGGATACACTTGTTTCAGGTGTCATGAACTATTAGGGCTTATTGATTATTGAATATAGACCCACAATGCACACCACTAGCTTCATGAGTTGAATTTGAAAGCAAATGAAATCATGTTTTGATGTTTTATCATTGTGTTATGCTTATCATGCATAGGGGTTGAGTTCAATTTTGTTGACATGATAGTTGAAATGGAATTCATAAGTTTATAGTGAAGAAGAGGTTGAGTCATTTTCATAACTAATGTGTGTCCTTTTAAAGGGAAACGTTTTTCTATTTTTACATTTGTTTTGAAGAGGCGAAGCTACTTAGTTTGAAAGGGTCAATAGTAATCATCTTTGTGAATAAATCCCATGGACATAATTTGCCAATGAATCTAGAGGAAGTTTGAACCTTGCTCATACCACTTAAAGATTGTTCATTTACTAAGGTTCAGTTGATGGAGTAAGTTCTCTTGTAATATTCTATAAAAGACATTGAAATGCCATATTCCTATTTCCTTCATTGAAAAGTTCTTACCTTAATTTGTAACTATGACTCCAACCTGCTACTTTTTCCTCTGTGTGAAGTCCCATTTAGACTTCACACCATTTGGTATAAGAGCCTCATCCAATACCTGGGTCTGACTGCAACTATGTCTGTGATTTATCTTGGATTTCAAATGCAGATAAATAAGTGTGAGACTGAGTATAAAATGCCAAAAGGAAGAGGACATAATCAACTTTCAATTGATAACTTGCAAAACATAGTACAAGAAAGTAGAAAAAAATAATGAGAAGGAGCATGCCTTAATAAAGAATCAAATTGTTATGAGACCATCTCACAAAAGGATAGAAATTATAGATGAACGCCTTAGAAACTAGCCTCTTCAAGGGAGGAACCTCCTTTACATTACACAAATGAACAATTCTTGGATGATACAAATGACAATACCTCCTTTCTATATAGAGGAGTCTAAGGGGTCATAATATAATCAGAGCTGACATAACAATAATAATGTAAGGGCACAACAATAACAATAGTGGGCTTCTATGGGGCACAATAGTAACAATATGGGGACTACATGGGCACAACAGTATAATAAGGGGGTTGCACTAATAACAATAAGGGGTTACAGTAGTAGTATAGGGACCTAACATGCCCCCCTCCTGCAAAACGTGTTGGCCTCAATGCTTGAGTGGTTCTGGATGCTTCTATATAAATTCTCTTCCTCCCATGTGGAATCTTCAGCGGGTACGTTCTTCCACTTGATGAGATACTCTGAAATTGATCCATTTCGTAGTTGTTGATTTCTTATTTTTGTCATTGCTTTGGGTTGCAATATGATTTTTTCTTTGTCAAGTTCTGACAATATTGTTTGAACTTGGATCTTCTACAACTTTTGAATGAATTCCCACACTTCTTCATCATTGTTCCATTCATCCTTTTCTTCATTTATCCAATCTAGTTGGATAATAGAAATGGCGCAAAGAAATGCTTCCACATCCTCATGCTTTCTTGAGAGTACATTTGCAAAAACGTTTTTCTTCCCTTTTTTGTAGATGATTTCAAAGTCATAAACCAACATATCTGTGACCCATTTTTTATGTTCTTCTAAAGACAATCTTTGTTCTAAAAAGTATTTAAGACTATCATGATCTGTTTTTACCTTGAAGTGTCTTCCCATTAGGTAAGTCACCATTTCTTAAGTGCATGTAGTATTGCCAACATTTCCTTCTCATAAATAGCTTGCTTGAGGGACATTTGTTTGTATGGATGTAGTCATAAAAATACCCGACCACCTATATCAAAATTTATTTCATTGTGATGTTGATCTACATGTTGTTTCATTCAATTCTATACCAAAATGGCGTTATCCCTTAAAAGTTGGAGAACTTGTTGTTGATGCTCGATGTGATCTTTCACTGCTTGAACCTTTTTCTTCTTGATATGTCCTTCTATCTTGAGAGTTTTAGGAGTGGTAATTTCTACCAATACATTACAAGATATGGTCGGATTCATTTCTTGATGCTCGATGTGATCTTTCACTTCTTAAACATTTTTCTTCTTGATATGTCATTTTATCTTGAGAGTTTGAGGAGTTGTAATTCTTGCCAATTCTTTACAAGATATGGTTGGATTCATTCATATTTCTCTGGGGTTGGTTCCTAGTGTATATCCTCTTCTTTTGAAGTTTCTTGATCTTTTTCTTCCTGATATTTCACTACTTGAACCTTATTCTTCTTGATATGTCCTTCTATCTTAAGAGTTTGAGGAATGGTAATTCTTGCCAATGCAATACAAGATATGGTTGGATTCATTTCTTCTTTATCTAGGGTTGGTTCCCATGTATATCCTCTTCTTTTGACATTTCTTGATCATTTTCTTCCCCCTCTTCAAAATCAATGTAAATTAATTTCTTCTCGGCACACTTATGACCTTTAGTGCATTTTCTATCACAACTGTAACAAAGTCCGTTTTATCCTTTTCCTTCCAATAGTTGTGGTGTCAAACTTGTAGGTTGTGGAAGGCTAGGAGCAAAAACACTTCCATATTTATAATTGTTATTGGTAGAATTTCTTGTTTCCATAATTTTTCTTTCAATTTTTCTTTCCAACCTGAATGCCTTCTCCAATGAATCAGGTTCCCAAACACGAACCTCATGTTGAATGTTATACTTTAAAGTCCCTATGAAGACATCAATATTTTGTTTGTCTGGAATATCATTTACCCTTATATTCAATTTTTGGAAGTTCTCAATGTGCTCTTCCATTGAATCCTTTTGTTTGAGATTTATTAATTGGCTAAAGAAGGTGTTTTTATTTGTATCCTCATAATGTGCTATCATTTCCTCCGTGAAAATTGACGACGGCACAAGTGGCTTATGAGAACAAAGCCCTTATTACCATAAAAATTGATTCGGTTCTAAATATAAAGATGCAATACATACCTTTTGTAATAGTTGCATCTCATGTAGTTAAAAATATTGCCCCATATGTAGTATCCAATTTACCGGATCCTTGACATCAAACTTCCTCATATCACCTTTTCTTGATTTTAGGAGTTTGATCTTTAAAAAAATTTAACTCTGTAACTTCGGATCTCCCAGTTCTGAAATTATGACTTGCAGTATCCCTCTGTGTCCTCTTTCCAATGCCACCAGTTTGATCAAAATTGGATTAACCAAGAAAGCTTTATGCACAATCTCCCAAGATGACCTGATTATATACCTTTTCAGAAGAGGGAACTTGTACGAAGTTCCACGTGTCACAATTTCTACCTTCGGATTAGAACCTGATACATAGAAATACATAGGCTATCCTATTTCTATAATTTCTAATGAAACTTCAATCTGATGCTCAGAATGAAAGTTATGACGTTTTTTCCAAGGTCACCTTTCTGGGATGTAATTTTGGATATTGGAAAACCCCTAAATTTCTTGGCATGTATCTCTAAACATATAGTGAAAAAAGATCTGAAATTCAGGCTCAAGCTTCACCATGATTTTGTCTTAAATGGGTTTTAATTTATGAGTCTGAACCTTCGTAGAAAAACAATTATAGCGAAAATTCCATGATTCCTTGTTTGAGATGGAATTCTGGAGCTTGCAAAAACCCTAACTTCCTCAGATCATATCTCCGAAAATATAGCGTAAAAAGATTGGAAATTTGGACACGGGGTTCACTGGGATTTCTGCTCAAATGGGTTTATTTTTAGATTTTGAAACGTTGTAGAAAAAATATTATAGCTCAAATTCCATGATGAACTGTTTGGAGCAGTGAAACCCTAGAATCCAAAGCTCTAATACTAAATGTTATGAAACCAATGCACAAAAAGATGGAAAATATAGATCAACGCCTTAGAGACTAGCCTCTTTGAGGGGGCAATCTCTTTTATATTACATAAATGAACAATTCTTGGATGATACAAATGACAATGCCTCCTTTCTATATACAGGAGTCTAAGGGGTCATAATATAATTAGAGCTGACATACCAATAATAATGTAAGGGCACAACAATAACAGTAGTGGGATTCTATGGGGCACAATAGTAAGAATATGGGGACTACATGGGCAGAACAATATAATAAGGGGGTTGCACTAATAACAATAAGCGGTTGCACTAGTAGTATAGTGACCTAACATAGATAACTAAGACAAAATAAGACATACATAAACAAGAAAGTGTTAGAAACCAACTACAAATTAGTTTATAATTAACTACAAGAATTGCATGGAATAAAAGAGCGAAGATACAAAGAAAACATACCAACCACACGCCACAAATTAGTTCATAAACATGTAACCAATATGTAAAAACACATGCATATACAACAAAATCATTGGATAACAATTACAAGTGCCATTGGAATCAATGTAATAACTGAAATATTCTCATTAGTATTGTTCATAAGTCCAAGCACATGCACTACAAGCCTCTCAAAATCCAATAATGGAATGTGAGTAGTTTACATCATCTCTAAAGCACAAATCTTAGCCTCACAACAACTCATCCTATTAGTTAGCAAGAGAAAGAGTGCTCAAAGCCTTGAATGTTATAACTATGCTAGGATTCAAATGCTAAAACCCCCCATAAGAATGAGGCCTGAGGGTCTTTTATGAAAGTGGTTGGGTGACCTTTCACCTTTCCTATGAATCTTCAGATTCCTTCATTACCCATTCGACATACATAACTCTTTGCATTCCATGTGACTCTTGGATGACTCTTATTATTTATTATTGACATAAAAATTACAATATAATAAAATAAATGAAATAGGCTTTGAGGCTTTAGCATGCAAATCATTATGACACACACCCTCCCAATAGCCCTGACTTTGAAATGGTGCCATGTTCATCTTGCTAAGGATTCATAGCACTATTTATTTTGTTAGCGGGAGTTAGAATACATTACCTTTGTTAAAAAGAAATTAATTTGGGGGGTGGGGTGAAACGATAACAGTGAGATCCTTTATTCTTTTTTTAATATGCTTCCAGTCCCCTTTTATTTTTTGTTACTTATGAAATCTTTTATTCTGACATGCTGACATCACTTCATCACGTGGCAACTCCTAAGAGGTGACACACATCCCGTTAATTTATGACATTGGGCAACCAACAACACTGAAACAGGGTACCACGTGTCCACTGATATTGTCTCATAATGTTGACGTCACTAGCCACATCAGCTTCTCAGGCCCAATGACCTACTACCATGTGTCCTATGGGAAGAGAGAGAAAGAGTCTCGATTAGCCTTGGTTTTGCATCAATTCCTTTGTTAACTTTTCTGAGCATTCCTTGGCGCTTTTAGAAATATCATCCCTATTGGATATCGTAAATTCTTAAAATACTATTGTTAAGAAGCTTTGGTATTCTGATATCCCAAATCTATGATATTTCAATGACCTCTGATATTTTGACGACCTCCATCCTTCGATATCCCGATGTGCTGACCTTCAATAACTCAACCTTCTAAGGACTTCATGTTCCTAAACTTTGGCAGACCATAACTTTTGATCGAGGAGTCCACTTTTAGACTTCCACACATTGTTGGAAAGCTCTTTCATAGAAATTTCCAGTGGAGATGGTCCAATGTAGGTTGTGATCCCATATTCTACCTCTAATATGGCTAAAAAATTTCTACCACTCTTTGTTCCTTGACTCTTGTTCTTGTGCCTGAAATCCTAAACTCCCAATCACCATAGTCGTCATTTTATGGATTCTTTAGTAAGCTTACTACTATGATGATTCTCTACATGAAGTGTGCAACTAAAATTGGATTCGATATGAACTCGCACTCATCATGTCGATCCTGGTTCACATCAATGCCAACACTAACACAACCCTAACACAACCACTGGCCATCCATACACAACCAATTTTCTAACAATCTCCCCCTTTGGCATTGATGGAAACAAAATAAGCTCCAAACTAGGCTAGGCATAGTATTCTCTAATGCCCCAGTAATATTCACCCCCTTTGGCATCAATGGCAAAGAATACTTGTTAAATATTCCCCTTGAACCATTGCAATCTACTCTTCCATGGATCCCACATGCTGAGTAGCTACCACCACCTACCAAAATGAAGTCATTTGGAAGGAGGAGTCACAAATCCTATCTATTGCCTAAGGTATTCAAATGATTCTCTTTCCAATGGCTTTGTAAAAATATATTCAAGTTTATCTTTAGTGGCTATTAGTGTCAGTCAATTCAGCCTGTCACCAGTGATCAAATATGCTCTTACAAGGTGTTGTTAGGGTGTCAAGTCTAATTTTTGTCATTTCAGTGAGTCTTGAAATACAAGTTTGGTCACTGGTTGTTGTGTCTAGGTCACTGTTGCTCCCTTCACTTACTCAGGGTTTTCATCACTCATCATGGTCATTGTCTTCTTTGAGGTATCATATCTTCATTTAAGTGTCTTGGGTCATGAAATGGTTAAATTCCTCATTTTAGGTCATGGTCTAGGGTTTCACTCCATGTGTCATCATGATACCATATGTTAAAACAAAAACATGTCCATCATGTGATTCAGTGGGTAAATGGAGTTAGCAGCTTACGGAAAGAAAAATAAAGGTAAAGGTAATGTTTTATTTCCAATAAGACAATGTTGGGGTACACTACCTCGCCTCATCATTCCTCATAGGGACATGGTTGCTTCAAAATATATTTTTGACCAAACAGAGAAGATTTTTACAAAAGTGAAAGAGGTTTTTTGTCCATTACAGTCTAAGCAACAAACAACTCCTTCATTTTATGCATAGGTGTTATGATTTGAAAGAAATTCCCAAAATACAACTGCTACAGGAGAGTTATTTCACTTCTAGGCAACTTGACTTCAAGACAGTATTTCAGGGGTTTTCAGCTAGTTTTGCCAGTACTTAAGGACTCTATTGTGTAGCATGCATCCTAATATTTCCAATGGTACCATCATATTTCTATTTTGATTTTTTAAAGCCATCCAAAAGTGATCTGCAAGTTGGCACCACACTCTTGTCAGAGAAACCCTGAGTTTTTGGAGTGACCTTGGGAAAATAAATTTTTCTCCCTCATGGAGTGTTTGAATTAAATTCTTGAGGTTTCCATCATATATCAGATTTCAAGAGATTTCCAATGAGCTATAAATCTCTAAATTTGGAGCATTTAAGGCCTCCAAAAGTGGTTTGGAATACCAACATTGCGCTCAAGAACAAAGCACTATGCTTAGGAACACTGCGCTGCGCTTGGGCTAAAGTAGCACAAATTGCCTGAAACTCGGCCAAATTCAATTCTTAAGCTTGCTCACCTATTTTATTGCAATCATAAGCTGCTCTACAGGTAAGTACACCATCTTACTTACCTTTTTGTTTCGCAAAATGAATCCAAGCCAAAGATTTCTTCAATTAGGGTTTCTAGTGAATTTCTCATGAAAAATGATAGGTTGATGATGGTCATTTGGTTTTCTTGATTTTGAACATGAAAAATCCCATCCTACACTTCTACACATGTTTAATATTCTATATGAACCACTGAACCAACCTAAGAACATAAAATTACCTCGCTAAAAGTGAAACCCTAGTTCATTCCTATGGGTTTTGGGCACTTTCCCTAAAAACTCATTTTTCCATTTCACAAGTACATTGTCCCTTCATTTTATTTCCTTTCATTTTCATCAGTTATGCATAGTCCATATCCACCTCTTTAAAATTCCTTTGCCATTTTTCTTCACTCCACCTACCCATCATTTCATTTTTCACTCATCCCTCGCTATTTTTTCACTTTCCTATCATCTAGGGTTTCAAAAATGAAATGATATTACTTCACCAAACCATCACCAAGACACATCAGCACAGCCTATGGAAGTAGGTTTATCTAGCAACTCAGTGGAGAAAACTTAGCTACCTAAGCCTGAGGTGACTAAAGTGTATAAGATAGGACATAGACTTATGTTTTCTTCTCATGGAGAGGAAGGGGCTAGGCCTTCTACATCGACAAAGCAAGGACCGATAGCAATAGAGAAAGACATAGTTGAGCATGAGTTTGAGCTGGTTGATTCATAGCCTAAGGATCAGACTTCAAGCATGCGATGGAAAATCAGAGAGAAGGACTATCAAATCAAGGAGCTAACAATCAATATGGAAAGAGAAAAATGTCATACCATTCCTTGAACATGAGAATAGTCAGTTCAAAGAAAAGGATTTGATCATGGAAAATGAACAAGCCAAGTTATTGCAGCAAGTTAGGAAAGGCAAGGAGATAATAGAATCAAGTGAGCTTTAAGGATCAAAAGGTAAAGGAAAGAGGAAAAGGCCAAGAACAAGGGGCCTAAAGTAGGCATTCCAAGAAGAGCGAGAGCACATTCTGTCGGATGAAGACCTTGACCTAGAGGATAGGATTGTCCTTGAGGTCCGTCAAGACAACGAATATTGGCCCAATAAGGGTAAATGAACACTTGGAGAAGCTCCTTGAGAAGGCAAACATGGATAATCAGTTGCTCAGACACATGGCACACCACTACCAAGCTCAAAACATGATCGCCAATGTCAAAGTAAAGCAACTTGAAAATAAGCTCAAGGAGGCCAAAAAAGACCAAAAGGATGAGGGAAACTTGGAGATGCTTGCTGAAGCATCTATGAAGATTTAAAAAACATTTTTTCACACCTTCCATCCAATTTTGAGAAAATTATAAGCACATTAAGTTTTTTGAGAAATTTTGGTCTAAATTCAAAAATTTAGTTGCCCAGAAGCACAACACCTTGGCGCTGCACTTTTTCCTGAGGCCTCCATTTGAGCAAAGGTATACATTTTTGGAAACCTCTTGCCATCCTACAAAAACCAATTTTCTCATATTGCAAAGGTGGCTTAGTTTTGGATAAAAATGCAAAAAGTGGCAAAAAACTAGCATTCTAGACCCTTTTTTGACACGTGTTGCGCTTCTGGAGCGACCTTGGGCGAATGGAGTTTTGAAGGTTTTCCAATTGTCCAAATTCAAAAATTAAATTGTTATGGAAACTATACGTGAAGGGCTAGTTGACCTTTCTCTCTATTTTGTATTTTGACCCTTGGAAGGCACCCGGAAATCAGCTCGAAGTCAGCGCTATTCGTCTGCACTTTTTTGTCTTTTAATTGGAAAATTTCACTGTGTAAAATTTCCAATTTCTAGTTTGACTAGGTCAAAATCAAGATTCTCTATGTAATGGCACTAGTTTCAAGGTTAGGTGATGTAGGCATGAATAAATTTACATCATAGGTTGTTTTTGATGTTTATTAGGCCTCGTAAATGCAGCAAACTCCTAAAAAAACTCTCCATGAAGTGTTTGAGTTTCACCTTCTCACTCTCACCTGTTGGTTGAGAGAATCTTGGAATCAATTCCTCCACCAAGGAATTTGACTCCTGAAGGTGTGCAAGTGGTCTAGGAGAGTCTATATGTATCATTTCTCTTGAGGAGAAGAGGGTTGAACTTTTTGTGAAGGAAGCTTGCATGTAATAATCTTTTCAGCTAATACAGAGACATGTTGCAGCCATTTTCAAGGAACTCTATCCCAGTGAGTTCATGGTGCTTGTACTTCATTCTATTTGTTTTCTAATGGTATAAACATATTTATATACATTATATCTCTTCTTTATATGCATGCCTTATAGTCAAATATACATAATTCTTGTTTTTCAAGCTCTGTTATTTGGTTTTTCATAGTTATGTTTATGTCCTCCTAAGCTAATGAAATAATGTTTACTTATGCTCATTAGTTTCTTCTACACTTTCTCCTCTATACTACATTGACAATTTTTCAAAACACACCATGGCTATTGATATCTAGCTTCTTCTCATATTTTCTCCTGCACTCTTAGAGCCTAGACCTATTTGTGGTTCCAAACCCTAAGTTCAACAAACCTTTAAACTCAAATTTTCACAAACAAACAAACAAATACACATATCTAGTCTAAAATTCATTTGTTTTAAAGTCATATCACTGATAAAAGACTTAGAGAGATCCCTCTCATGCTCAGTAGGGCTAGCTACTGAGCTAAAGTGGTTTGAGGTTACCCTTATCGATTTCCTTTTCAGCCTAGGAGATTGTAAGGACTAACAGTGGCCACATATTCAAGTCTAACAATATTGTTTGCAACTTATTCCCTCAAGAAATGGAACTTGATAGGAATATTCTTAGTATTTGAATGCATGCGTAGATTTTGGAGATGATGATGGAACTTAAATTGTCATACATAATTGGAATAGGATTAGTCATCTCTACCTGAATAGCTTTTAAAGTCTTCTTCATCCATAGAATCTATGTGCAACAGATAGTAGCAACAATATGCCCTGCTTTAGTAGTCGATAAAGAAATGGAGGCTTGTTTCTTGTTAACCCATGACACCAAGAATTTCCCCAAGAAGAAGGCTACACCAGAGGTGGTTTTCCTATCATCAAGATTACCATCCCAATCAACATTATTGTAGGCCTTCAACTTGAATTCTTCACTCTTAGCATACCACAATCCATATTTTGTTGTTCCTTGAAGATATTTGAAAATCCTTTTGATAGAAACAACATGACTTTCACACGGGAAGGCCTGAAATATGGCCACAAGACCCACAACATACATGATGTATGGCCTCGAAGCTGTAATATACAAAAATCTTCCTATCATGGATCTATATTCAGTTTGATTTACTGATGGACTCTCATCTTCTTTGCACAATTTGCAGCTTGTAATCATGAGTGTGCTCACTAGCTTGCAATCTTCCAGCCCAAACTTCTTCAAAGTTTCCTTGAAGTATTTGGATTGGGACATGAAAAATCCTTGTGGAGATTGAGCGACTTGCAAATCCAGGAAGAAGGAAAACTCTTTGATCATGGACATTTCAAACTATGTCTGCATACATGTTGTGAAATGATCCTCTAATTTTTCCATGTCACTGCCAAAGATTATATCATCCACATACACTACTACAATTAGTAGATGGTCGCCTTTAGACTTTATGTATAAATTTTTGTCAGTTATTCCTTTCCTAAATCATTTTTGTTGAAGTCAGTTATTCATCCTTTCATACCAAGCTTTAAGAGTCTGTTTCAGTCCATACAAACCCTTCATCTGTGGTGAGTATAAATTCTTTTGGTTTCTCAATGTAAATTTCTTCTTCCAAATATCCATTGACAAATGCATACTTCACATCCATCTAATATACCTTGATGTTTTAATGGCATGCAAGAGAAGGAAATATTCTAATAGCTTCCAATCATGCTACTGGTGCAAAGGTCTCCTCAAAATCTACCCCTTCTACTTGGGCATTCCCTTTGTAGGCCAATTGAGCTTTGTCCCTGATTACATGACCCTATTCATTCAGCTTGTTTATGAAACCCATTTGGTTCGAATAAATTTTTTCTCTCTAGGCCTTGGAAGAATCTCCCAAGTGTCATTCTTTTCAATCTAGTTAAGTTCTTCGTTTACAACTTTCACCCATAACTTGTCTTCACTTGCTTGGTTATGATTCTTGGGTTCAATTTGTGATAACAGAGCCAATCTTACATAACTTTTATTTCCAACAAGCTTTCTCCTTGTTTGGACACCATGTCTTTGATCTCCAAGTATCTGACTCTCGGGATGTTCTTTCTATACAGATCTGGAAGGTGTATTTGGTCTTGGAGTTGTTCATGCTTCCTCACCTTCACCATCTGAATCTGTTTCTTCTAGATATGCGGACCTCATATCTAAATTTTCTTCATCATTTGAGTTCATATTTCTTTTATAGGACTTGGGTTGTGAGGATATTTCATCTACTATCACATCAATGCAATCCTCAATCTTCTTTGTTCGCTTCTTGTAACACTTATATCCTTTACTTCGAGCAAACTACCTAAGCAATGTTCCCTCGTCAGAGCACGAGTCAAACTTTCTGGGATTCTTATCATTCCTTTTAATGAAGCACTCTCTCCTAAAAGCCTTAAGGTGTTTAACTGATGCAAGTCTTCCCTTCCACAAATCATAGGGATATTTATTACTATTAGGCCTGAGCTGAGTTTCATTTGACAGATACACTGTTGCTTGTGCTGCATCTCCCCGGAAGACGTGAGACACATCTAATTCATCCAACATTGCTCTAGCCATTTACTGGATTGTTCCGTTCTTTCACTCCACTACTCCATTTTGCTGTGGAGTTCTAGCCACTGAGTACTACCTTATGATGTCGTGCTCTTTACATAATTCTTCAAACTCTCTTGAAGTGTACTCTCCTCCTCTATCTAATCTTAAGCATTTTATCTTTAAGTCTTTCTCATTTTCTTCTTGAGATTTAAATTTATTAGAATTCTTGAATGCTTTTGACTTTTGTTTTAAGAGCACAATCCAAGTGGCCCTATTAAAATCATCAATGAGCAGCATGAAATACCTTTCTCCTTTTCGTGGTTTTTCTCTTGTTGGGCCACAACTATCTGTGTGAATGAGCTCCATTGGTCTAGATGAGGAGAACTCTTTTGACTTGAAATGAGTCCTAGTTTGCTTTCCAAAATGACATGACTTGCAGATTGAGTTAGCGGATCTTGACAGTCTTGGTAATCCTCTTATGGCTCCCATCTTGCTAAATTTTATCAAATTGTCAAAATTCATATGCCAAGCCTCTTGTGCCACAACCATGCTTCATTCGTTTTGCTTAAATAGAAATTAACCCTAGAATCATCAAACACATATACATTATTGTGGGTTTTGATTTCTTGTCCAGTCATCTTTCCATTCTTCATGTTGTAGATCTCATAGTATTTGGATCGAAAGTTCACATCATAGCCATATCACACATTTGGCTAACACTAAGTAGATTGTGCTTGAGACATTCCACATACAACACATTTTGTGATTTTGTCTTTTGATCAAGACTAACTATACCTTTACCCTTGATTCTTGCTAGAGCATTGTTTCCAAAGGTGACATTTTTCCTCCATCCTTCTCTTTCAGCGACATAAATTTTATTTTATCCTAGTCATAAGTTTGGACAACCATTATCTACATACCACCTATTCTCTTTATTAAGGGTCAATAGAGTGATTCCACACTGCATGCTCTTTTTAGTCTTTTGTTTTCAACCCCCCTTATCCTTTTGGATAGCTAACTGCCTAATATTTTTGGACTTAGACAAGTATTCAAACTTTCTTCTGCACTCACTTGCTTTGTTCCCAAAATTATTACATTTGAAGCATTCTATTTCACTTAACAAGGGAGAGAAGACATTTAGATCTCTGAGAGAAGAGTTTTGAAATCTAAAAGTCTAATAGTTATTATATCTAGGATTTTCATCTCTTTCAACTTTGAGCCTTCTATAAATAACAACTTTATGTCCAAAGATATGACACTTATAAAAATGACCATAGAATAAATAAGCATGCCTATTGTTGGAATTCTTATGATATTGTGCAGTAAGGTACCTTGGTTGTTGGGTTGATTGATTGATCCTCCATTGATGAGCTTCTATTTTCCCTACTGCTCTTTTGTCTACATTAATTCTTGCTTTTGGCTTCTTTGCATAGATTTGTGGTTCTTCGAATCCTGCAGACCTGAAGTTGATCTTCTCTATAGAAGATTAATGTGTCTTTGATTATCCTAGACTTATTTTGATTCCTAAGGGCCTTTGGCTATTTAGTATATGATCTACTTTCCTTGTGCCTTCTGCAAATTTCTCATTTGAACACTTCTCGATCTTTATTCGCTCAAGATCAGTTCTTAGAGAGACAACCTTTGCTTTAAGAATCTAACAGTTCTTTTCCCATTCCTGGATCAAGTCTTGAAGAACCTCTTCCTTTCATTTAGCCTCTTCCATTTAACTTTCAAAGACAAAATATCATATTTACATGTCTTTGAGATTGTTTCCTTTCTTAACTTAAGAAGCTCCTATTTTAATTACTTGTTATCTTCTTCTATTTCTCACATGTTCCTTGTTTTTCTTCTAGTAGAAGGACTAAGATATCTTTGCTCTTGATAGCTTCTTCAAGTTTTTCTTTTTGATAAGAAAACTCCTCATTATCAGAGTTATGTATACCTTTTTCAACACATTGTAGTTGTTCCTTCAGTTTCTTATTCTTCTTCCTTGCTTTCTTTAACTCATCAACAACACTGATGAGTTCTCCTTCAATGTCCACCACTCCTTCTTCTTCTTGCTCTTCAGAGTCCATAAGAGCTTGTTTCTTGGAGTCTGTTTCAAAATCCACAGGTAAATAATTATCTGAATCATTCTTAGAAGTGTTTTCACTATCTGACTCTAGTGCTGAGCTATCCTCTTTAGAGTAGAACCCCTTTTTCTTATAGAGTTTTTGCTTCTAATGTTTTTGAGATTTGTTTCCAAATTTCTGATCATCTTCCTTTTCATCCTTATCTTTATAAGGGAATTTGGACGAAAAGTGTCCAACTCTTCCACAATCAAAACATTTAAAGGGAAACTTCCCTTTATATTTTCCTGAGCCACGCTTTAGTTTCCTGGCTAATTGAGCCAACTCCTGATCAGATACACAACTGGAGCAGTCTTGCTGATCTTTTTTCTCCTTGGCCTTTTTGGATACTTTGAATGTTTCATCCTTTGGTTTATATTTTTCTCTTCTTACTCTCATCTCATAGGTTATGAGTGTACCATGCAGCTGGTCCACCTTGAGATCCTTTAAATTAGTCATCTCTCCAATAGTTGAGACTTTGGCATTAAATCTCATGGGTTGATCCAGGTGGATATTGGTGGCCACTTGCCAATTTCACTGGGACCCCCACGATTGTTTCTTTCAGTTTTTCAGTTTCCTTAATTGTAGAACAATTTACTATTTTTAGTAGTTTATCGGGTCCGAAACTTCCGGAGTCGTTTTGAGGCCCTAAATGATGTTTTTTTGGCAATCTTGCACTACAGATTTTCTTATTATAATCATATTTTTTGTCATATTCCTCGGAGAGTTCTTTCCAACAAGGTATCATGCGAGTCAAACAGAGATAATATGACCAAGTCGCGACCCCGGGAAGTTGGTTGTCTAACTAGCCCCAATGGGGCCCATAAACTCTTGGTGTTACATATCCTCGAGTTAGGTTTTTGGTTATTTTGGGTTTGCTCTTATTGTTCAATAATAAAAAGGCCCTTGAGCCTCATTGTAATGCAGTTCAGAGGCATGTAACCACCACATCTCTTCTTAGAGATAACCTACCATTGCCCAAGCTAGTCTTATTTCCATTTTGTTTGTAAGCATATTTCAGTATTGAGATTAATGAAATGAAGTGTTATTTCTACTAAATCCTTGTATTTATGGTTATATATGTAATTTGTTGCGCTCCAGTTTAAATCCGAATCAGTGGTATCAAAGTGGTCTGTTCTTTCTCTGTTTTTCATTGCATGTCCTTAACGAGGTCGATATATAAGGAATTAGGGCTTGAACTGGTTGAACCTTTGCAAGACCAGCCTCGCAAACCTTGACCACCTCCCATGGAGGATGAAAAGAAAGATGAGGGAGCAGGAGATCCTATCAAAATATTGCTCGAAGAAGCCCGCGAGTGACAAAGGAATGCAATGATGGACAACTTTTCCCAGATCCTTTAGTGGCTACCCAAGGGTGATGCATCTACTTCCAGCAACCACACTGGAAGTGCCACACCCTTTAAGGTACAAGTTAACTTTGACACTTCCATATTTAAGGGTCAGAGAGATGCAGACGTTGTAGATAAATGGTTAAATTAGCTAGAAGGATATTTTCTATTCATGATTTTCCCAGCCGGGAAAAGATCACTTTTTCACTTCTCAAAGAAGCCCCCCACATCAAGGACTGGTGGGAAATCTACTGTGAGCAGAAGGATGAAAGTACAAGCTCACTATTTTTAGTTGCACCCACTTGGAACTTGTTGTAGGATACCATTAAGGAGCAATACTACCCTATCAGGAGCTATGAGGATAAATACATAAAGTGGACAAAACTGCGACAGGGAAGGGACCAAGATGTGCCAGAGTTTACCAATGTTTTTCATACCCTTCGCACGAAGTTGGGTATCAAGGATTTTGAGAAGCATTTGGTTCTCAAGTATAGAAAATGCCTACACAGGTACATCCAGGACGAGAAGGAATTCATAGACATCTCCTCACTCAGCACGGCATACCAATATGTCGTTAAGATCGAGCAAAAGTTTAAACAGAAGAAGTGAGACTTTGGATTTGCGGATCTGAAGTAAGGGAAAGGTGCCCATAAACCGCAAAACAAAGGACAAAGCCAAGGCGAGGCAGCCCAAGAAATCCTGCCAAAGCCACAAGCAAATAACAAAACTGTGAAGTCAAAGAAGGACACGAGAAAGTGATGTGAGTTCCATAAGATCTCCACTCACAACACAAGTGAGCGTCGGGCTAAGCAGTCACTAGTGGTCGAGCTGAACGCTTCGAAATTAGATGCATATTTCCACTTTGAGTCAGAACCCAACAAGAGGAATGATAAAGGGAAGTATATTATCAACGAAGATCCCAATGCCACTATTGCCACCATGAAGATCTAGAAGGAGGAACCTGAAGATCCAAAGGAGGAGGAGCACCTCTTCCACTCCAAGCTGTGGGTAAGGGGTTCCTCGCTACAGTTCAATGTCGATAGCGGGAGCCAAAAAAATGTCATTTCGGCAGAGGTCGTGAAGCGACTGGGCTTACTGAACACAATACATCCACAACCGTACATCATCAAGTGGCTTCATCAAGGACGACATGTTCGCGTGAGCCAGTAGTGTCTCCTTCCATACAACATCAATCCCTTCACAGATGAGGTATTATGTGATGTTTCTCCCCTTGGTTTTTGTGATGTATTATAAGGCCAACCATAATTATGGAAGTGACATGTTGTGTATGAGTCACGGCCTCATGCTATTATTGTTACTTTTAAGAAATAAGTTGTACAGGATACCGGAGGCAGCATCACCTACCGCCAACTCTTTTGTTACTGCAAAACAATGTAGTAAGCTCATTTCCAAAACCCTGAAATTTGTTTTCTTGATGATACGTCTTCAGGCGAAGAAGAAGATGGTGGCCACGACCTCTAGACAGGGCCCCTCTGCACGACAAAATTAGATGGACAAGGTCATGGAGGAGTATGAGGACATCTTCACCTGCCCTGTAGGGGTGCCTTTGCAGTGTCAGGTCAAGCACTCCATTGATCTGACCACAGGTGTGCCACTGCCAAATGGACCAATCTATCGGAGCTCCGTTCCGGAGAACGATAAAATCAAGAGGTAAATTCAGGAGTTGCTGCAGAAAGCTCACATCCTCTGAGTTCATCGCCCTGTGGGAGCACGATCATGTTGGTACAGAAGAAGGTTGGGACTTGAATACTCTGTATTAACTACGCTGAACAAGATCATTGTCTAGAATAAGTACCCGATCCCATAGATTTATGACTTTCTAGACCAAATGAACGAGGGAAATATTTCAGCAAGATCGACTTGAAATCATGATATCATCAGGTACCAATCGAACCCTCTGATGTGTGGAAGACTGCCTTCAAAGCTAGGGAGGACCATTTCAAATGGTTGGTTATTCCTTTTGGGTTGACAAATTCTCTTGCAACCTTCATGAGGCTGATGGATGACATCTTGCGGCCATTTACCAACTCATTTGTAGTGGTATACTTGGATGACATCCTGATCTTCAACCAGAGTTGGGAATAGCACCTCCGCCACATCCAAAAAGTTCTCTAAACACTGTGGAAACACAAGATATGTGCCAATTTGGAGAAATGCACTTTGGGCATGACCTAGGTTCAATATCTGGGATACATTATTGATGAACGGGGGTGCATGTGGATCCATCCAAGATCCAAGTCATTGGGTATTGGCTAGCTACAACCACTCTGATAGAGCTCTGCAACTTTCTAGGTCTTGTCAATTTCTACCATAGGTTTGTGTTGGGATTCTCTCATATTACTTGGCCCTTGGATTAAGTCACCAAGGGAGGAGAAAAAGCAAAATAATTTTTGGTATGAATCTCAATAGAAGGCATTCACAAATTTGAAACATTGCCTTTTTTCTGCACCAGTGCTCACATTACCAGACTTGCAATAACCATTTGAGATCAAGACATATGCCTCTGACTATGCTATTGTGGCAGTCCTTACTCAACATGGGCATCTAGTGGCATATCACAGTGAGACACTTTTAGACACAGTTCGCAAGTATCCTACTTATGACAAAGAGATGTATTCCATTGTGCAGGCCTGTCGACAATGGAAGCATTACATTTTGGCGAAGGAAACAGTCATCCACATAGACCACTGGCCCCTGCAGTTCATACAAATGCAAGGGAAGTTGCAGAATGATTTCCATTGGAAGTGGTCCACATACCTGCAACAATTCCATTTGAATATCAAGTATAAGAAGGGAAGCACTACTAATTTTGCAGATTGCCTCAGCTGACCATCGATCATGCTGTTAACCACCATTCTCAATTATTGTGGGCACGAGACTTATGATTGGACACTTCTCTACAAAAGCGATCCAAAACTTAGACACACATATCAAACACTCTTGGAGGGTTAGCAAGTTGCAGATTTTCACCTCCAAGATGCCGTATTATGCGACCTGGGCCACCTTTGTGTTCCTTCAAGTGAGTGTGCCAAGATGATTTGGGAAGCACACTACAGTTGGGCTGTTAGGCATTTGAGGGTCGCGAAAATAGTGGCGATACTGCAGAAGTATTTCTATTGGTCGAATCTTTGATAGGATGTCGGGAAGTAAATCAAATCCTGCACTGCCTACGCCATTTCCAAACCAATCATCAAGAAGCGAGGCATCTATACTATGCTACCTACCCCTAGTCGACCTTGGGCCCATCTCCATGGATTACATTCTAGGAATTCCTTCTACTAAGCATGGAAACAACTACATTTTTGTGGTCATCGACAGATTCTCGAAGATGGCCATTATGGTTTCCTGCAAGAAGAATAACACAGCAGAAGCCATTGCTAAAATCTTCTTTGAACGAGTGTGGGTATACTTTGGGATCCCATAGTCTATCATCTCAGATTGGGACAACAGGTTCCTCAGTACATTTTGGTCTAGTCTCTGGTCGATGCTAGACACCAAGCTCACTAAGTCCACAACCTTCCATCCCCGAATTGATGGCCAGAGAGAGGTCATCAATAGGTTGATCGTACACATTATGCGCATGTTTAACTTAAAGCATCCATGCACATAGGATGAGAGCCTCACCTATGTCTAGCACAACTATAACTGAGATCTCCACGGCTCAACTAGCCACAACCCTTTTCAAGTGGGATTTGGATTCTAGCCACTATGTCCCATCGATGTGGCCATGCCATTTACAGCTACTCAGGTAGATTCATCTCGTGTTCAGTCCGAAACCAATAAGGCAAACAACTTCATTGAGCACATCCAACATATCCACATGAAGTTCCATGACATTCTGGAGAAATCAAATGCCAAGTACAAGCAACAACATGATCAACATCGACTGCCACACAAGTTTTAGGTGGGCAACAAAGTTTGGTTTCATTTGCAAAAGGAACACCTTACCGGAGCCTATCGGAAACTCAAACCACTTTGATATGGTCCTTACACCATTACCAAGGCTATGGGAGACAATGTATTTGACCTCAGAATTCCCCCATTCTTTGTGTTGCACCCATTGTTCAATGTGGACCACCTTCAACCATACTTCCCACGATTGCTAGACACATCAGACATTGCAGAACAACTCACACCTACAGAGTTAAATCCAGATTGCATGGAACAAGCCACAACTAATTGAATCATGGAAACGCAAATCAAGCACACTCACTAGCAGAAGATCCAACTGTATTGAGTTGTCAAAGTCGGCCAACTCCTTCGCCAAGGCAAGTGGCTCATGAGGGACCAATATCAGCAAAATTTTCCCCATCTCATGGAGGAACTCAATGCAATGGGGACCATTTCTTCCTAAGGGGGGAGGAATGATCCAGGTGGATATTGGTGGCTACCCACCAATTCCACTGCGACCCTCACCATTATTTATTTTAGTTTTTTAGTTTTCTTAATTCTAGCATAGTTTACTATTTTTAGCTGTTTTTCGAGTCCTAAACTTCTAGAACCATTTTGAGGCCCTAAATGACGTATTTTTGGAAATCTTGTAACAGTGATTTTCCAACCAAGATCGTATTTTTCGTCATAGTCCTCGAAGAGATATTTCCAATAGGGTATCATGCGCGTCAAACAGAGATAATATGACCAAGTTGCAACCTCGGGAAGTTGGCTGTCCAACTAACCCCAATGGGGCCCATAAACTCTTGGTGTTACATCTCCTCAGGTTAGGATTTTTGTTGTTTAGTGTTTTCTCTTATTCTTCAACAATAAAAAAGCCCTTGAGCCTCATTGTAATGCAGTTCAGAGGCATGTAGCCACCACATCTCTTCTTAGAGATAAGCTACCATCGCCTAAGCTAGTCTTATTTCCATTCTGTTTGTATGCATATTCCAGTATTGATATTAATGAAATGAAGTGTAATTTCTACTGCATCTTTGTATTTATGGTTATATCTATGATTTTTTGCGTTCCTATTTAAATCAGGATCATGGGCAGAGATCTTAATGTTTTCTGAACAACCATCTCTCCCTTGACCTCTTCACCAAGTCCTTTAATCATATTGGTTAGTTCATCAACTCTGACGAAATATTATTTTATGATTTCAACTTCACTCATTCTCAAGCTCTCAAACCTCATTCTAAAGCTTTGAAGTTTCGCCTACTTGACTTTTTCATCTCCTTCATGACTCTGATTAAGCTTTACACATGCTTCCTTAGTAGACTTACAGTGCATAACTTTTACAAGTTCTGTTTGACTAAGATCAAAGAGAATGGAATTCTTAGCTTTAGCATTATTTCCATATACGTTTTTACCATTTACATTAGTGGGATGAATATCAAGGAAATTTTAGTCTACTAGCACTAAAGTCCATACATCTACCCCCAGGGACATAAGATACACTTCCATTCCTACTTTCCAAAAGGCAGAGTTTATCCCATAAAAGACTGGTATTATGCTTGAGTTGGCCTCTTGACTCTCTTACCTAAACAAATTTTCTTTTATATTTACCTTATAATGATTAAACTGTTCCTGAAGGAACTTGACTCTAATACCAATTGTTAGAATAAGGAATTACTGAGAATAGAGGGGGCTGAATCAATAACAGTGGGATTCTTTATTATTTTTTCTTGAATATGATTTTAGTCCCTCTTTATTTTATGTTACTTATGAGATATTTTATTCATAAGGAAAGTAACAAGCAAATATAAGCATTCATATGTTCATACAACCAATCACATGAGAAGCATACACATTTTGACACTTGTGTTTTCACGTGGAAACCTAGAGGGAAAAAACACCAAATTTTTGTTTTTTTATGATATAAATTAAACACCTACTTAATTACATATATTTTTTTGTGAGAACCCACTCAAAGGAGGCACCGAACCCCTTAGGTTAGCAAGCACCATATGCCCAATAGGCACCAACCTCTTTTGAATGCAAGCACAAACCCACTCTTGCCACTGTTCTACTATGTCATACAATTTTCAAAATGAAAACAAAGGCATATACATTACAAGTAAAATACGAAAATGGTTGGATGTTGAATCAACTTCTTCTCTTAGTCCACTGTTGTTCCATATACTCCCTTTGATCTCATGTAAATTCTCTTTGCTTGATGCTCACAGGAACATATTCTCAGCACTCGACCTTCTCTCGTACAAGCTCTTTGTTGCACCCACTTTAGCTCAGATCACATTATTCTTCACATAACAATCACTTTGTTGCACTCTCTTCATCTCTTCCCTCATTGTTCTTCTGACAACACTAAATCTTCTCTTGCTTCTTAAGCACTCTCTCTTCTCACGGTGCTTATAAATCTCTTTCTTCTCACAAATCTCACTACTCATCTCTTCGACAATAATCTCTTCTCCCCCAAATTTCTTGTTCGCAATTGATGGTTTTGATCCTCTGATGCACACTGCACAAAGTTGTCTTTGTTGCCTCTATCCATACTACCCAAGTGTCTCCTCCTACTATTTTTTTGCCTACCTTTTGAACTCTTTCATTAGGGATTTTAAGTTCTTCACTAACTTAATGCGTAGATCTCCATACTATGAATTTAATATCAGGTGGCCTGCACACTCTACCATGACTCCCATCCTTATTCATTGATCCACATAGCTTGACAACATTCAAGAATGGTCACTCTTATCCTCATTTAACTCTACTAGACGTGCCCACTAATAAGTCGATTGCTTTCTTCATTCCTTCAGTTTGTCTCTGTTAAATGTTTCTTAATTGCCTTGTCTCAGAGTCTTCTGCAAATCTAGCTATCTTCAACAATCAACTCCATTGAACTACATTTAATTCTTCATCTACCAACTCAACCTTCCATTAATCTTACTATACTACTCCATCCAAACTTCAACACATTATAACTAACACAAGAAAAATGTTACGATATTGCACTACTCCAATGTCCTGATCCCCCTTGGCCCTTGGCTCCTTGAGAATTCGCTTTCTCACATGACCGGAATTGTGATCATCAGCTTAGCGCTATATTAGAGCCCTTATGTATCATAACTTCAACAAAAAAGATGTTACAATATTACTTAGTCCCGATATCCTCAGCTCCCTTGGCGCTTAGCTTCCCTGAGATTTTTCCTCCTCATAGGACCAAACTTGTGACTGACACCTTAGTGTTATATCAAAGCCCCTCTATATCATGACTTCAACAAAGTTCCAATTGTATCTTGGCATCGTTTGTTTAGCCCTTGGTCCCTTTGAGCTTCATACGATCATGTGTTGGGTAATGACAAAGCCCCCTTTATCATAACTTCTTAACCACCATTTGCACAAGAGTTATGATATCCTCATCCCCCAATATTTTGACCTACGATATGCCAATGTAACTTCCACACGTGGCGACTCCTGAGAGGTGACACATGTGAGGATGATTTGTCCCATTGGGCCATTAACAATGCTGCAACAGGGTGCCATTTGTCCACCAATACTGTCTTGGCATGCTGATGTCACTATCTACTTCAATTTCTTGGGCCCAGTGACCTGCTGCCATGTGTCCTACAGGAGGAGAGAGAAAGAGTCCCAATTATCCTTGGTTTTGGATCAATTCCTTTGTTAACTTTGCTCGGCATTCCTCAGCGCTTTTAGCAAAATTGACCCTGCTGGATATCGTAACTTCTTAAAATACTGATGTTAAGAAGCTCTGATATTCCAATATCCCAGATCTCTGATATTCCAATGACCTCCGATATTCTGAAGGCCTCCATCCTTTGATATCCTGATGTGCTGACCTATGATATTTCAACCTTCTTAGGACTTCAAGTTCCTAAATTTCAGCAGACCATAACTATTTATCCAGGAGTCCATTTTTAAACTTCCACACACCATTGGAAATCTCTTTCAAAGCACTTTCCAGTGGAGAGGGTTTGATGTAGGCTTTCAGACCATATGATACCTATAATATGGCTTCAAATTCTCTTCCACTCTTTGCTCTTTGACACTTCTTCTTGTGCCTAGAATCCTAAACTCCCAACCACCATAGTAATCATTTTATGGCTTCTCCAGTAAGCCTTCTACTATGATGATTTTCTTCATGAAGTCTACAAATACCATGGGAGTCCATATGAACTCCCAATCATCATGTTGATCCTATTTGACATCAATGTCAACACTAATAGAGCCACTAGCCATCCAGACAAAACCAATTGTCCAAAAAACTTGAGCCATACACATAGGGTCTTTGTAACATTCGTGCAATCAATTAGAAAAACTTGTTGGTTTCTTTATCAATAATGAAATAACTAAACCTTAGTCATTGAAATCATGCAAAGGAGAATATGAAAATATGATGATCATTGTGAAAAACTAAGGCACAAACTCCAGATAGTGCCTCCTTGTCCTTTAATATTTTTCAAAGGAATATTAGATTTATACAATTTTCACATTTATTCTTTATGTCTTCCTATGACTATGATCTATTAAATAAATAACATTTTCGTCCTCAAATAAGCTATTAGAAAACAATAATATTTAAAATATTACAATTGAAACGCAATAGGTTCAATCCCATGAATTTATGTGATGGGGTAGCCCTCCAACCACTTCCATCTAGCTTCATTCCTGCAAGCATCCAACCATGAATTAGGGCAGTGAATAAAATGTTTCAACATAATAAAACACAAAAATATGATAGAAAGCATCCTTCCATGTATCATGAATAAGATATCAAAAGACAAGCCTTTGATATTTAAGTAATGTCTTCTTATTATACATCTTGACAAAGAGCTTCAAGTTCTCTTAGTGTTGCTAATTCTACTAATGTTTTTAACCTTAAGATCTTCACACAATTACTTGCTTGAATCTTGAAAGTTCTGGTCCAAAATAATTTGTAATATTGTTTCAGAAGAGAATAGATTTCACCTCTTAAAATATGTTGCATCTTTGGTAGCAAAGGTTTCTCATATCCTTGACGACTCTTTAGAGCATATGAAGTTGAATATCTTTATGTGGATTCATAAACTCATTCCCGATGGTTGAGCTCAAGTTTTATATTTTCTTGTAACACCTTCTTTATGGTTGACCTCTTCTGGATCAAGAAATATAATAGGGCTTACAACTCTTCAACATTTTTCTGTAAAGACATTTTGGTAATCAATGCACAGAGAGGAGCTCAGGATGAGGCTTCATTATTCTACACTAGATGTACGCATCCATCATGAGATAATTCCATTTGTTCTTTAATATAATTATCCTTATCTTCTCACTGGTATCACCTCCATCATTCAATTGTATAGCTAAAATTGGTAAATTATTCAACAATAGGGAATATAGCCTTGGAGACCATTTCACTGCACACTAGTTAGGTGAGCATGGATGTAGGGTTATGTATTTTTCTTTACCAATGAATTCCTTGACAAGTTTGACACTCAAAATCTTAATCTAACGATTGTAGAATAGTTATTATTGATTGCATTATTGGCCCTAGAACATGCTCCCATGTTAGTGAGGAATGATGAAAGCATTATTCTCTCTCACTTTGGTGCATAGTCTATTGTAGCCCAAGAGACAACCCCTGGCTAAGTAGAGGTCAGTGCCTAAGATACCTATTTAAAAGGATAACACATTTAACTTTCCTCGTGCTCGAATCTTCATTGAATCCCGCCAGGCCCCACCAAGTCTATGCTTTTAATAAATTCAGAATCACCTTAGCTTAGGAATAACTAAGATTTATTTTGCAAAAATAAAATTAAAATAAAATTTTATTCTAAACCAACATTTGATTTTGACTTTTCCCTTTATTTATTTTGTTTCTTTTTGAGAAATATGATTTTTCTTTTTCATATTTTGGCATGGTGAAAACGAGCTACAACATAATCTTTGCTTGATATGATTTCCATTGCTATGTTGATATCCATCACATTGTTTATCAATTCATACGCTAGTTTGTTTTGGTATAATATTTGACCTTTCATGCTACTATTATATAACATTTGCAGTGTTCAATATGCAATATTTTTAGCGCATTATATTATCACATAATCACTGCATCCTTTCAACATGTTTTATTTTAATGTCTGGTCACATCATTTTTTTACCTTTCATGGAGTCTCATCTCATCGCAACATATATGACCTGCATTTTTTTTATATATATGACCTGGTCTCCATCGAATGTCATTATCGTTTCATTATTGCCTTCATATATTCTATTGTGTTCCTAGATTCAACCTATAATGTATTATTCTACTCTTTAATCCATGGTATTTCAAAGCTTAGCTTATAACCTCTCATCTCCACATGAAATTGATACACAATTTTTTCCAACATTTAATTCGACCTTTCATGTGTTGATATATCATCTCATGGAAGCATTTTCATACCATTTGTTCACAACATTGATATAAGGTTTTAATGTGCTAATTAATCAACTCATTTGGAGCATTTTGATATACTTTTGATATAGTTTTGTTGCAAGTTTGTGTGTGTTGATATATCACTTCATTTGTTGTGTTTTAATATAGTCTTATCGCATGGTATCATTACATGGTTATTGCGTGTTGCGCTATGGTATTATCACATTATTTTATATGGTTTTTACAACCCTTATATGGTTTTATAATGTAACTTATGTAAAGTTTTCCACACAACCATTTATGATACCTTTCATCATGACTTTCACATCACTTATATAATGTTCGCATGCATTTAGTTTATGACCTCTCTCAGCATTGATAAAACCTTTGCAAACGTTGATATATCGCCTTTCAATGCAACATTTTAATATAACTTTTCATGCATTGATATATCCTTATTGTAGCCTTTGTAACCTTTGAAACATCATCATCATGAAACTGATACATAACATTTTATAATCTTCTACAATAATTGATATATTACCTTTACAATGATGAATATATAGCCTTTTCAACAACCCTTCCATGTAACCTTTGCATTTTCCTTCAATGTGGCCATTTATAGTATTATTTCATCCTTTGTCATTTTATTCTCATTGAAAATGTAGTCACAATTGTCAATAATTTCATCCTTTGAAGATGTCAGGACCAAGATTATGGCCCTTCATAACCCATGCTCTTGAAATAGTTGAAATTTCAAGAGAAAAGTTATTAGGTTTTGAAGCAAAAGGAATACTCATTATATGAAGGCTTAAACTCATAACGTCAAGGTTAATATGTTATGGGAATGTCCTTTTTCGATTCCATCCCGTTCATCGCTTTTAAAAGGTGAAAGAAAAATTCATGAGTCATCCAAAGAAGGCCCATGTACTAAAAGGCTTTGCCTTCCAAAGAATCTCTTATCAAGCACAAAATCTTTGACTTTGCCTTTCTAAAGAATCCATTAATACCTATGTATTATTCTCTTTTTTTCCAAGAATTTGCCTCCAAAGATTTGACCAATTCTTCCTTATGCTTCATGATTGTTTTTCAATCATATTGTCATTGAAACCCTCACAGGGGCTTCAATCAATGAACCTATAACATATCATGTGCATTCATGGCACACTAAAAAATACCCCTAATTTGACTACATAATAGAAAATACCTCTAAAAATTACATTATTTAAGCCCTTACCAATATGAACCCAATACACCTTCCCAGTTTAAAAAACCCCTAATTTCACTGCATATTGTAGGTATCCATTTTTTATTAACATTTTTATACCCCGTTATATTTTTTCATTAAATTTGTGTTCCATTTTTTATACCTACCAATGTAAAAACCCTTTACCCCCTAATATATGCTCAATATATTACGTCATTTTTTCCTCATTATATATCCCCCAATATGAACCCATATGGTATTGTATTTCTCCCTGAGTGAAGCCCCCGTGGAAACCCTCTTCTCTATGCACCTTCACTTCACAAGATCATCATGTGCATACATATCACTATTTTCCTCTACTTCTGAATAGTGTTGTTTTATATTTCCTCTTGCAACTTAGAAGTCTTGATCATGCTCAAGGTGTTTAGGAAATTAATGGGTTTACTCATACTCAATTTGCTTCCTTTTGCGTGCTAAATGCTAGATTCTCTATCGCAAATTCTTTGACTTTGCATACCACCAAATGCTTTACCCATAAGGGAAAACAACATAGGAAGAGGAGATTTGTCAAAGAGCATAATAAGAAAATAGTTCTTATCGGTACCATATATCCTAATTGTCAAAACAATCACTAAATAGTTTGATGTGCCCTAGGATTACCATCTCTAACATTATCCCTTTTATTTGAAAAGAGAGATGAAAATTTTCAATGCTTATATGATGCATTACATAAGGGACACAAAGATGAATTTAACAAGTTGCAACGTGGGGGCTTCAAATGCATAATAAAGGACAAGATAGCAAGTGTAAGCTACTTGACATGCATCATATGCCTTTACAAGTTCAATGCATAATGTGAAAATTGAAGATTAACTCTTGAATTCATGATAATGTATATACAAGTTCTCTTATTTATTCACGACCAAAAGACTTCTGAGAATTTAGATCTTGCATCATCATCAAATTCCTTTAAAGAAAAATGATATGCAATAGCCAAAAATAAAGTGTTAGGGAGTTGCATCAGGTTGGCAAAAGAAGCTCAACTTTGAAACCAATCCAATATCTAAGTATTAAAACTAACTTATTGAGATCTATGTACAATCCAACCTCCAACAATGATGATGAAACTAACATGATTGAAAATGGCATGAAATGCTCATAAGGATTTAGGCTTAAAAATGAAAACTAGGGCATGAGAATTGAAGGTGCAATATGGCCTACAACACAAGATGCATGCCTTTTACAATGCATATCATGGAGATATGAATCTTTAAAAGTGCATCATTAAAGTAGCAACTTCCCCAACCGTAATGCATTAATAAGAATAAAAACCAAGATGAATCAAGGAAGATATATGTAATATGCATCGTGAAAGCATGAACAACCATAGGGCTTGATGATAGTTAGGTCATTGAAATATCTGACCAATTCAAAGACATAAATATAACCATTGAAACCTTGAAAAGAAGAGGGGGGTGGGGGCAAAATTTGGTGGTTAGGCTAAAATTTTGGGTGTTGTTGTAGTAGCTACAATAGTTACTTGGCTAGTGGGTTGAGTTAGTGTGTTGAGTGAGTGTTCTATAGCATTGATAAAGTATTTTTCCATGCAATAGCATGTACCAACATGTGGGAATGGTAAATGGGCCCAAGGCTTCACCATAGGTCATAAGTGCTAACTAGGCTCTATGTAACAACTTGGAAAATTGGTGACCCGGGACTAATATTCATTAGAGGAAATTTCAGCCTAAAAGTGCCCATGAAATTTTCATATCATAATATGTAAATCAATCAAAATTCTTTAAATTTAAAAGGAGATACGCTTAAATATTTTGGAGGGAAAAGAAGAAAAATTACTTTTTTAATTATATTTTTGGCTTATCTCCTTATAGGTTTATTCAAATTTCAAGTGTAAACACTTGTTGGATGTTGAATTAAATTTCACATCCAGCGAGTGCCATTATGCATAATTTTGAGAAAACCCACATTGTTAAAAATTGAAGATACATTAAAAAAACGAGTTCAAAACAATTGTTCAAAAAGTGAATATATTATTATTGTAATATTGTTGATTTGAGACTTCTTCGATTTATATTTTTGTGTATTGTTGTCTTCCAGAGTCATCACATTTAGGTTTTGTTGTATTTGACGTCTTGAACCAACCTCCAATGCTACGGACGCGGTTCATTCCTACGTATTGATCATGGCTAGCAGGTCCACTTGGTATTCTACATATTTTGATAGCCGGTCTAGGAAACACGCAATGACAACCTTCAAATTCACTAACAAATATGGCCTTACTTTACACGGTTTGTTTAATGGTTAGAATTCCACGAAAAATGGTTTGAAATGTAAACATGCTAAAAACACTTCAAAACTTTTAACAAAGGGACATCATCTTAAATATTATTCCACTTCATATTCTTTAAATGTTTTACTTTTTAACTCATTTTGATTATATAATTATTAATTTTTAAATTTATTTAGATGGTATATTTATTATATATGTATCGATTTTAATAATTTATAAGTAAAAAACGTAAAATAAATAATTTTTTTTTATAAATTTAGAAATCAAATTTTCTCAAAATTCAAGTTAATTATATTTGTTAATGTTAGTTTTACTTGAAATTGAATTATTTTTAGGGGTTCTAGTAATTTTGTCAATTTGATAATAAAGTGTTTTTTTATTGTAATTAGATGGTGAAGTTATAATTTTTTTTGTAAGCTTGGCAAAACTTTTGAATTCATTTTCTTTCAAAAAAATAGCAAGTTACAACTAGAGATCAAATGGTTAGGTGGCCTCAACCTCCCGAGAGGGAAACTATTGACCACCTAATTGCAATGATAAGCCATCTAAAAACAAAATATTATAAGCTTGTCAAGCCATGCTAGATATGTGTGAGTGTCCTTATACTCCCTATACTTTAAATAACTTAAAACATATAGTAAAGTTTGTAGTTGTTGCATATATCAAAAGACAAAATAGAGATTAAACCACCATACTACTTAATTGTCAGATGAATCCACGGGAGCAGGATCCTTCGCACTAGAGCCTGGAAGCTCAGTTTACGGGATACAGAAAATGTGTTGTTCGATGCGGCTAAGGTGACCATTCTGCATTTGAAGCTGAAACTGCATTTGTTGTAGATCCTCGGTGAAATTCGGGATCCCTTGAGAATTCGAGGGTGAGCCTAAAGGGATGTGCACCAATGCTTTAGCTAGAAGATTTTTTATCATCCAATACAGATGAACTATTTGATTGTACTGAGAAGACCGATCATGGGAGTGGTTGGGATCAGGTGCCAAGATTTGCCAGTCTCCCAAGTCAATTTCGTTATACCAGCTTGTTGATTAAGTCCTACTTCCCACTCAGTTATGAGTTAACGAACCTGATCTGAGCTGCCCTCATGGTAAGCAATGACATCCTCTTTTATGATGTGATAGGTTGATTTTCAACCACGACCTCTACCAAACTGAGAATTGACTTAACGAACCTCATGGGTTTCCTTCTATTACTTGCCATGACTGCATGAGCCTCAAGCTTGATTGCCTTCCCCGAGGCAGCGCAGGCCATGAAATGAAAAAGATTGAAAACACGAGCAGTAGCTGACTCAGACCTCGATGGAAAACCTAGAGGTAGCCTACACCCATGAGCCTTGTACTTCCCAGAAATGCACCGAATCGTAGAAATTGTGAAATTATCAATGCATGAGGGCCAAAAACTATAAGATGACCAACAACTTACCCTACCATAGGCAATGTATAGGCCAGAAAGATTGAAGTTAGAAAGAATGAAATAAATGGATGCCAAGTTCGCTACAGACAAGGACGCTTGGCTATTTAATTGGGATTTTACTTTCAAGGGAGTCATGGCTTTCCTGGCTAGACGTGTGGCTCTCCTGGATCTAATTTTAGGCACCTTATTCTTACCAAAGCCTAACCAAGACAAGCTAGTATCTAAGTTAAGACAAGCGAGTATCTAAGTTAAGGCATAATGTATTGAGAGCTATGGGAACCTGGATGAAAACCTATATATCTATTTATTACAGTGGACATGTCACCATGATGGAAAAACCCCGACCCTAACCGGCGTGATAGAAGGACTCCAAAAATTGAGAGGCAACACGTGTGAAAAACATTTTCCTTTGATCACCCTACTTTATTCATCCTAAGTTACATCGTTGAAGTCATCCTGAAAAGCTTGTCCTCGTTGTTTTTTTTAATGACATTCCATCTGCCATGGATTCATCTGCATTAAGAGTTTTTATGATAATGAACCAAGGTCAGTGACAACAAAATCTGTACGCAGATTCTGCCCGGTAAAAGATGAGGCGTTTATGTATATAACGTGCTATTTTTTAATACATCCGTCATTATGACATCTTTAAAAATTATCAACCAGTCAAAAATTACGTGATTATTTTGAAACAACGAGTATTTCACGAGTTAAAAATGGAGAAGCGTGCCGGGCGTCAATTTTAAAGCCTACCCCTCACCAACTAAGATTTAACGAATTTTCTCTTTCAAAGTAGGTAGCTTCGCTGTTTGTGCCTCACTTGCAAAATACAGCTACTGCCGAAAGAGAATATGGAATATAATTAAATGAATTGCCTCTAACAAACTTACACATAGTCCCCGAATAGATGGAGTACTATGCCGCAGTCCCACCAGCGGTAAGAGGTGTGAGACGTTGGTTTAATGGCCATTACTTCATTTTCATATAGACAGATCTGTATCTCTGGTCTGTTTTAATGCTAAAATTTTCTCAGCACTTGCAAGCAGGCCTGGAATTTCCCATTTTCAATATGTTGATATATAATTTTGCAACGCTACTCTTGATTGGTAAAAATATTTCGAAATTGTCAATTTGATGTTTAAATATTTAAGTGGTATCTCATAAATTTTAAGGAGTGATTTAGACAAAGGTTAAGTTTGATAATTTATTTAGTTATAATACATATTTTTTTTGTCACCATTCTTTTGTTGATTGGCTGCAAATGAAATCTTTACACACACAAAAAGAGAAAACTGAGAAAGATTAAAAAGATTGAAGTAGTGAGATTGTCTACTTGGACACCCTTGATATACATTTCACAGAATAGTGAGTCACTGTTTTCTTTTTTTAAGGATAATTACATTATTGCCTACCTCTTATTGTTATAAAAAAAATTGCATAGTTCCTAGGGGCAGCTCAATTGGTGATCAAAATAATGTGAAATCTGTGAAAACTGAGAGATCCAAGGTTTTGGGATACATAATTTTTTTTTGCATATAATAACACATAAAAATTAGAATCTTCAGAATTTACTAAAACGTAAAGTGGCATATACAAAAAAAAATTGCATATAATAACACATAAAAATTAGAAGCTTGAGAATTTACATAAAACCTAAAGTGACATGCATGAAAAATAAATGAAACTCATCAAATTTCCACTTCAAAGACAAGATAAATTTCAAATTCCAGCACTCCTTGCAAGCACTTTAGCTAGTTAACTCCTCCCACCCTCCATGATGTAAGCGAGCCATGTCTTTTGTTACACATTCAATATGTTTGGAGGTGGAAAATGATCATGGTAGGCACAACAATCACCAAGCACATGAGGATGGGACTACATATGGAATTTTATTGTACACTTTGGTTTATTGTGACAAGAACTAGTTTGGAACCACTGTTATTTCTATGAGGTGAGGGTGACCATTTAGTTGTTTAAAGTTTTTTTCTTTGTCATGCCTCATTTTTTCCAATTAGGGCATTAGACTTTATTGTTGGTTATGTGGTGATAAGCTAGTGTCCATGGTGGCCTCTTCCATTTCCTTGATTATGTCCTTGTTTAATTTTATGTTTGCTTCCGTTTTGTTGGCTTCTCCTCATCATGAGCCTTCACTTCTCCATTGTTGCATTATCTCACTATACATTCTAACCTACTCACTCCTCTTCTCCTATATCTCTCTCCCTGTCACCCTCTCCTCAATAGTTGTTAGCTCCTCATTGCCCCTTTTCCATGGCCACACAAAGACTATCACTATGGTCACCATGTTGAGGCAACAAGCCTGAGTATGTGTAACTTATTATCACAAGTTGCAAGGTTCCAAAGCATAGCGATGGGCTAAGAGCTCAATTGCTCGGGACAAGGAATTCACTCTAGTGAGTATCCAAGAGGAAATTGTTCAAGTGGAGCAAGACATAGTGAATGAATGGCTCTGCTAGACAAACTCCGTGGTGCTTTCTAAGGTACCGTGCTAGGTCTGGGACGTGGGCCACTCTCGATGTCGTCGTAATCATTACATGCATAAAGTAGATCTCTATTGCCATCTAAAATTATTGTTGGTCAAGCACTAGTGTATAGGAATGCAATTATAAAAGAAATTATCCTCCAACTTATGAATTGTAGGTACTAGTACACACATTGGACAATCGACTCAAGGAAATTGAAGTGCACCTTGGGCTACTCCTAATCTAAGTTGTCCTTCAAGAGGTATTATAGGTACTAGTACACACATTGGACAATCAACTCAAGGAAATTGAAGCCCACCTCGGGCTACCCCTAATCTAGGTTGTTCTTCAGAGGTAACCCCTATTAAATCCTCATATTTTGATAAATCTTAAATTATATGTAATATGGTTTTTCACTTCATAGTCTTAATTTTTTGTTGTTTCAAGAATAACCCTGGAGGCCGTGTATTTAAGACAAATTTGTAAAGTTATGTTTTATTCCTAACAAAAGTTTCACATGATCTTTGGTGAAATTGAAATTATGTATATAGTCTCAAATAATAAGCCAAGATATAATCCAATGCATTTATTATGATTTGAAGAAATATTATTTTTTCTTCACAAATAAAAAAAACTTACACACAAAATATGGTTAAACACATACTACCAAAGAATAATAATATTTTCTTAATGAAATCATTATTTTTAATTACCATAAATACATTTTTTAAATGAAAAATATTCATAAACTTTTATAAAACATTTGATTTATACCCATTTAATAACCAAAATTTATTACTCCAACCATTTTAATCCAAATAATTTATTTTTTTATAAAACATTTTCTTTTACGAATTTAATAACAAAAATTTATTATTCTAACAATTTTAACCAAAATTAATTAGAAGATAGGGTAAAAATGCTTAAACACATTGGAATATGCTTCTGTTAAATCTTAAACCGTCTTTTTCTTTCTGTGCAGCCATTTATCTAAACATTACAGTGACGAGGCGGAGGACAATTATCTCTCATCTGAAAACTTTTTTTTTAAACAACAAAGCATAACATTGATATTTAACATACTTGAGTACATTGACATTTAATATATTTGAGTGCATGTGATGATTAAGAGCATGTGTTTCCTATTAAAAGATCATAGGTTCAAAACTAGAAGGGATACAGTATGTATGCCTTCTTAAACTTATGAGTAAGATAAAATGGATACTATTATTATAATATTATTTTGACTTAATATATGGTATTTATTATTTAAATAAAGTCATATTTATAGATAAAATGAAAATAGGATAAATCAGTGATTTATTATATGGTGTTTATTATTTATTATATATTTTCTATTCAAATGATATTTGGCTAAAAAAATTCCAATATTTTTGGATTTTTACTGCTGCTAAATTTTATTTTCAATATTACTGGATTTTAGTTATATAGAAATTTTCCATTATCAATTCTCCTCACATCCAAAATCACAAGTTATTTTCTTGGGTTTTACAACTTATACATAGATTTTTTAACAAATTCTCCTCAATTATAAAATTATTATCTTTTGAAGTTTACAACTGACTTTTATCACCAAATATCTTCAATTCATAATTAAAAGTTATGTTACAGAGATTTAGAATTAAAAATAACTTTTTGTTACTAATTTTTTTGAATTTTAAAAGCACTATTTTAAATAGTATAAAAGTTATGTTCTAAAAAATTACAATTAAAAATAATAATGGTTAAGAAATTCATTTCTGTAAAATTACAATTTCTTATCAAAATGTTAATAATTTAAACTCAAGCCTTACAATCAGGTAACATATTATCAATTAAGAATTGAATTATTATTACTTCACATTTTAAAGAAAATGGTAATAATGGTTGTATCAACCTCATGTATAGTGATAACAATTAGGGTTTAGCCTTAAATGTTTATAGATGCTTTCTTGGACTCAATCTAAAGAGATCTCCTTATTTCTCAAATTCCTCTAGAATGATGGAGGGCTTACATTTGATTTTGTTGTTCATTTGGAGCCAAGGTATCTCCACAAAGAGCTAGTGCTTAAACAAACCCAAATTGATTTCTCCTCATCAAGATCTCAATCCAAAAGACAACAAGAAAACGTATAAATCTCATGAATATTTTTTCAATGATCATTTAAATAACAAAAGATAAAAAATATGTTTCATTATTCTTTTTTCATAAGGCTGATCATTGTGTGGCTAAATGTGAAGAGCATAAAGCAGTGGTTAATAAAATGAATATGCTCGTTGAGACGAGATCAAAGAACCCTCTTCTAAGTTTAAAGATATTCTTGCCGAGGAATAAGAGCATTCATTTTTGTACCCATTGCAAAAGAAATGGGCATCGGATGGAGAGTTATTGGAATCTATATCTTGAGCTTCGACACAAGCCAAGTAAACTGTCCTTGCAAATATATATGCCAAAGGAATTTGCAAAAGGATAATAGGGGGTCAGTATGTTAGAAACAAAGCATGATGACATATAATTAAAATTAGATCCTTTCAATTGGATTGGTGAGAAATGGCTGGAATTTTTGCATTATTGAAATCTTTAATGAGTAAAGGGTGCACATTCCAAAATGACAACATTTGAAATTTGATATTCAATGGGATGCTCATGAACAATCGAAAGCGTTATTATATGTTATTACATGAGACTATGGTTTTCCCGGTGCTTCAAATAACATTTCCTTGGCCGATGATAATTTCAGTATATGCAGAAACACGTGCATGGATGATTTACATCTCTTCGCATGCAATTATCTATTGTTTTAGCGGGAAAGTATAAGTTCGGAGAAACTTTGACGATACCCGTAGGGTTTTCAAGCCTAGAAATTGCAGAAAAAAAAGCAATGAAATATAAAACTTTTATCCATTGACTGAAAGTGTAAATGGTCACGGGATTTTGTGAGTGATTGTAGGTTTTCAATCCATAAATAATTTGTTTTGGAAGATACGTTGGACGTTAATCTCAACAAAATCTCCACAGTGGGCAGAATCCACAATATGGGAGGAACGTTATAATTTTTTACGATGAAGTGGATATGAAATTGCACCAACAAATTGTGTTCTACGTGGATTTTATGGGATGTTGGCTGGAGTTGGTTACCACATCCACAAGGTGTTTATGGTAAACAAACCAAGCTTAATTAATTCCACGTCGTAGTCACTTGAACAAAATCCACAACAACGGGATTTACACTTGAAACTTGTGGCATAGTTCTCGGTAGGGGTTGTGTTTCTTGTTCAACAGCGTTGGCATCGGTCCATAGAGCTCAAATTGTACTGGAAGATTTGTTGAATAGAGAGTGATGGTAACACTTCTCTCTGCATGAATAACACTTCTCTCTGCATGAATATTTCATCACCGATGGATGATATTTTGGGGGCAGCCATCGTGAAATCCACTAGATCCACATGTAGCAAGTTTCTATACAGTGTATCTTTTTCCACCCGCGCTAAGGTACGTAGTCGCTTGTCCGCATCGGGCAAGGCGGGATCAATCTTTTATAAAGGAAATCTTCTCAAGAGGTCGCAGGGTCTAATCACGTCATAAGGAGCTCCGTGTAAATAGCACCACCCACCTGCCTGTTGTGCCTTGTGTCATAATGTTTGGGCAGGACCCCAGCTCCCGTCCCAGGTAACATATTCCCATCGCTGCTGATCCACACCACACAAAAAGACCCCCTTCGAAGTCCCATTTTACCCATCCGTTGATGTGTTTCCGGGTTGAGCGGAGTTATCGAGTTCTTCGCCTTAATATTCATTTTATTTCTACCCTACTCTCTTTTTTCGGTAGTTTTACTACTAATTTGCTATGAAACTCCGAATGCATAATGACATAGAACTTATCTTACCGATTGAAACGTCCGCCCTCCTTCCTCTCCTTTTAGTCGAGCCATTTTGCGATTCCTCATAGTGCGGCCTGTGGAGTGGCATGGTCCGTATTTTTCTTTTGGGTTGCAACACTAATTACATAGCACGATAGTTGGAAATAATTAATTCCTACTTGTTTATGGTTGTAATTCCCCATTTGAGGAGTTTGTTCCTACATAATAGGAATTTAGTTTTTCCTAGTTTAGTGTGTGGTTGAGAGAATCTCTCAACAACACTAGTGTAAGTCCAAGATAGAATTCCTATCTTAAGACTATTAATTGTATAAATATGTATGTAATTTCCCTCATTCAAATTAATAGAATATATTATTGAGTGTCTGCAATTTTATATTGGTATCAGAGCCCTGAGGGCTGGCCCCTCGTGGGCTTGGCCCATCCTGGGCTGAGGAAATAAAACAGTATTTTTTTTAATTTTTTAGTTTGTCCATCGAGCATCGAACAGGGTTCCGATGAGCTCGCGTCCTTGGCGGATGGTTTATCCTTTTTTCTGGTGCTAGGATCAAACCGCAAGAGCTTGGTTTTCTCCGCAGAAGTACCTGTTACTGATGGCCTGCCAAGCTCAGCCTTGTATGGTGATACGACAGTACGCAGTCCATGAGGTCAACGCGATCCTGTGGGCACTGCTAATCTTTGTGACGTGGTTGCTCAGATCGTTTATCAACAGACATGTGTGGGATCGGAGCCGGCATTGTCTTGTCTGGCTTCATTCTCACAACACGAAAATATCCGCGGATAAACACAAGGGATTACATAGTGGAGCCCCTGATTACCTTCCTTTTGATAGCATAAAATGATGCGGATTGCTAACTGCGATCAATATTTCTAAGAAGAATAGCTGTTATCTCATCTCGTTCGGAATATTGTCACGCCACAGGTTTTCTGCAATTTCCATAAGGATGGGAATGGTACATTTTATCCCAAGTTGAACGCCTCCTCATCTTCAAGCTGGGATAGTAGTGAAGTTTCTAATGATCCCGATGGTAAGGTTTCTCCAGAGGAGAAGAGTTCGTCTTTGTTTGCTAGTAAGTCATATGAGAATTCATCTTACATATTGACTTGCAAAACAATTGCACAGAATCAACCATCTAGAAACGCAATAAAGAAGCCCTCTTATGAATCACGCAATAATGATTATGCAGATTTTTTGAAAAATCAGAAGCTTTTTGAGATCCAAGTGCAATTCAAGTGGAGATTCTTTCGGCAAAGAGGAGATGGGGTCATTGAAATGTGTGGTTGTGGCTGTGGACGAGAGCGAGCAGAGCATGCTTGCATTGGAATGGGCTCTGGACAACATCAGACTGTGTCCTCCGGTTGGTGATAAGGATGCAGGAAAATTTGTTGTACTCCACATGCAGTCCCTGCCTTTTATTTCTGCAGGTTTAAACCCAGGATCGATTCCCTTCGACGGACCCACTAATGTTGAGGTGTCGGCATTCACAACAACTATTGAAGCCCACCAGAAGCGTATTACTGAAGCTATAATGGCATATGCAGGAGCCATATGGACTGAGAGAAATGTGGAAGTAGAGAAAGTGGTTGTAATAGGTGAACCGAAGGAGCTCATTTGTGAGAACAACTTTGTGGTAGATTTGAAGGAAAAAAGCATGGTTGTTTGTACATACTTGGGTAAATGTTTTTTTTGGTGAAGTATTTTTTTTGGGAATTTAAATTGATATACATATTGAGATTAGCCACTTCAATATGAAGTTATTTTGTTAGAATTGGCTATTATAACAAATGAAAGGTTCATGGAAGTTCCAAGAAGTTATTTGACAAAGATGCCCAAGATTTGAACAACGAACAGATGAGGTAAAGGAGTAGCGACAACGTTTATGGTGGACAACAAAGTCGATTTGTTTGAGTTAGTGTGGTTTGTGGAATAGACTCCCTAGCATGTTGTAATAGTCATTGTATGCACCCAGAAACTCCAAATGTTGAAGTATGGAATGTAATCCTTGTAAAGGCATTTGAAAGTTCGTGGTGATCTCAAAACCACTTTGTAATGGTTTATGGTCAGCTTGAAACCATCTTTTGTCACTGTAATGTGATGGTTGGTGGTGAGCCAGAAACCATCTATAGAGTCTTAGTGGCTACAGGACTTGCCCGGTGGTGGCATATTGAAGTTGGCGGATTTGCCTGGTGGTGGTAAATCGGACTTGCCCAGTGGTTGCATATTGAAGTTGGCGGATTTGCCCGGTGGTGGTAAATTGGACTTGCCCGGTGGTGGCAGATTGCCTTTGTGGCTGAATCGCCCATGTGGCTTGAGGTGCCTTTGTGGCTGTGTGTACACGAGAGCTTTGTGTTCAATTGAGCAGGTGGACTGCAGAACACCTGGCTCGGACTCAGATGATTTTTTCTGAGTAGAAGGGGATTGGCGCGCTTTTCGTGCTGACAGCAGCACCAGGAAGGCCAACTGGCGCGTCTGTTAGGCCATTAATCGCGCCAATGGGCACGGGTTTTACGTTCAGGATCACACCAATTCACCTTCAAGGGGATCCACGGGATCAGAGAAGTTGTGGATCTATCCGAGGGCGACAGATTGTGTTTTTGGAGGTTCTGTACATGCAGTTCGCCTGATGGTGGTGGATTTGACTATCATGACAAGCAGTCATTAAGGGGAGGAGTTGGAAATAATTAATTCCTACTTGGCTATGGTTGTAATTCCCCATTTGAGGAGTTTGTTCCTGCATAATAGGAATTTAGTTTCTCCTAGTTTAGTGTGTGATTGAGAGAATCTCTCAACCACACTAGTGTACGTCCAAGATATAATTCCTATCTTAAGGCTATTAATTGTATAAGTATGTATGGAATTTCCCTCATTCAAATTAATAGAATATATTATTGAGTGTCTGCAATTTTTTCTACGATATTGTGAAGCGATGGAAGGTGATGCCGTAAAAAGTAGTTTTGACATAGTGTTGATAATGACATATTTAAGCTTTTTTACCAACATAATGTTGACAAGAGAAATGTAACACTCTCCTCCCACATCTACCCAAGTAACTAGCCAATTAGGGTAAACATGCGATAAGAAGCTAATATATTTGGATTCAACTTCCTATATGACCTTAAAGAAGTGGAATCGACGAAAACATAACACAAACATTCTACATCAGCTTCGCGACCTAAGGAACTAATTTATCACTTCAAACAACTCTCCCTCGGGTCCTACTAAATTCTTAAGCCTTTTAACCCCTTGTCACTCATGCTATAGCCATGAAAACATCTAGAAGCCAAATTCGCTCTCATAGGCCTATGTGCTAGCGTTGTTGGACTCTTTTTAGTAGACCTACACCAGTGTCCTCAAAATTTTAGCCATTTTTTTAGGCCTACAGCCCAGGTCACTACCCATAATGGAATGATAACTAAGACTAGTAAAAGAATGGGGAAAAAGATGCAAAAAAAAAGTGAAACAATACCTTAATCAGACCCCCACTAACCATGACAAAAATTTCGTCAAACATATCGCAAGAATGTAATCTATAGGTGTAACCAATAGATTTAAACATAGGGATCTTGTACTTATCTAAGAATCGCTAAGAACCAATATTCCCTCATTTTATTTGCTACATTACCATATATTAGACCATAGATACATTATCATTTATTTACAAGTAAAAACATGTTAAGAGCCATACATAGCTGATGTCATGGAACATACATATAACCAACATAATACAGATAAAAATATCATAAACATATCGGCCATAAAATCCACATATACATCAGTACATTTACACATGTAAACCAAGAGAATGAATTTCTCATTAATAAATGCAATAAACCAACCAGAGATGGTAGAATGGCTAATCCAAATCTCTTTTCAACCATTCAATCACATGCCATATTCGAATCATGAATGTGGGACTCATAGAACACACCAAAAGAACCAAACAAGCATGGATGCCACTGGAGTTCTCCACCTACACCATGAAGAATTTGAGTGCCTCCTAGTCTCTCAAGATTTACCATAATCCATGGTCTGATCCAGGAATCACTAAGCCCTACATCGAGACATACTATCCAGGTTTTACCGTATACCCCTTCTTGAGACTACTAGTATAGAAAATCCCATAGATTCACAAGCTCATGTAATTTACTAAAGCACAGGACAAGAATCTACTTCTACTTTCAACCAGCAGAAACCAATAGATTGATGAAAACAATAATAACAAGAGGAAGAAAATAAATGGCACATAACACAATAAATATCTAGGGAAAGACACAACTCAAAACCCCACTATCTATATTGCATTAAATTAGAAATCCAACATGATAATACAATGCTTGTCCTCACAAGAACAATCCCAACACTCAGTATGATAAATCATCAACTCACAAGCAAGCTCTTGACCAACACTTAACCAATTCTCCAGCTCTACAAGCCCCTATTTCCTTGCACAATTCCTATGGTTGATTAGCCCATATTAATGGGAGACCAATGCATCCAAAACTGCGCAATCCCTTCAAGGTTTATTTCCTGATTGCATGCACCATTTTTACAACTCACAAAATTATACAACTGATAAAACATTGTCCCTGCACTCTAGTCTCAACTGGGTCTTTCTCAAAATCGACATGCATGAGTTTATGATGAGCAAATCTTCAGTTAACTCGAATATCACTAGTTAATGCATTAGTGTACCAATTGACTGTTAACTCATTATTAGTTCTTCAAACAATTTGGAACTAATTTAACTAAACTTAACTAAGTAAACTGAGTTATATAACTACAACTCTCAATTAACTCATCATGGACCCCTATAATATAGGTAGAACATATACATGACTTCAGAAAGACTTCCAACTCGAAATTCCTAAGTTAACTAAGTCAACTCACTCTAGTTAATTATTACAAGCTTTTATGAGAATAAGATTCGATTTTAATTTTTAGTTTAATTCAAGGACAAATTAAACTGGAATTTCTGAATTCTATTTTTAACATTTCTTGTTGTTATTTTCAACAACTAGGCCCTGTTAGGTTCCTATAATAGTAGGGATCATAATTTTGAATTGACTATGTTAAGTCTTGTAATATTGTACATACCTTTTTTTTTTGTAAATGTTTTCACATATTAAAATATGTAAAGAAGGTATGTCCTAAAAGAATAATCAACGGACAAAAAAAACAAAGATAAAAAAAGAATATTAAATATGAACCCCACCAAAAAGAGATAAAAAAGACCATGAAAGTGTGCACATTCAAAGGCCACTACTCTTAGTTTACTTTTTGCAAATAAGATTGTGTGTAGCATGTCAAAAATGCTATAATCCATGATGGTCATATAGTTTAATCTTAATTCATTCATGCTTTAAATTTCATATTAATAGATAGAGAATAGAGATCTAGCCAAACTATTTAATCTTGGCAGATCATTGGTTAGGTAGAAAATAATTATGAGCTCATCAGTTTAATATGAGCCATTGGAAGTTATAAAGTGAGAATTAGATAGTTTGTTTATCAAGGAAAAAGAAATAAAGGATCAACAAGTTCAAATGCACCCAACGAATGAAGAGAAAATGCTAGAGTAAATAAAGGGTAGGTAGAATAAGTTTTACAAGTACATAAAGTTGCTAAGTCAAAAAACACTTTCATCATGCTTAATCTTATTTCTCATGTGCAGGAAGAATTGTCAAAGCGAAAGGACATTCACGAAAGCTTATTTACTAATTTCCCCTCATCTCACTAGACCCCCCACATACTTACTTTATTAATTTCCCCTCATTCTCCCACCATTACTTTTCATCCTCTAATGTTGTCCCCTTTTACTTCAAAAGCACCCATTCCCTCTTCATTTCCTCTTGTAAAAACTCTTTCCCTTCATTTTTACCTTTTCCCATTGTTTCACACATTTCCCTACACATTACGTGTTAAAAATCATTCCCCCTTCCCAAAACCCCTTTCCCTAGTGTGAAACACATTCCTATCACAAATAATACCTTCCCTCCTTATTAATTTCCCCTTTTCCCCTTAAAAACCCACTAAACCCACCCGGATGCGAGTGAAATCAATGTGTCATAATGTTACACAGGACGGATGGAGGCGCTTCGTACTGCCAGATGCAGACCCGCACAATTCTCCAGAAGCTTATTTGGTTGATGTGTGTGATATTCAAGCGGCTCACTTGGTACTTGAGGGATCATTTGCAGAGCAAAAGATTTGGCATGCTCTTTGCATTCACTGCTCATCCCATCCAAGGTATGGCTTTGGTTATTTCATCCATGGCATTCAGGGATTTCCTTACCATTGTAAGCGCCTTGCCTTCGTGTCTCTAGTTAAAGCCGGAAGTGGGTTTCTGGGGCTGGCTGTTCTCTGCAAACAAAGGTGAGCTTTCGCTATGTATTCCATTTCTTCATCACCTCTGGCTTGGGAAAGTGTGGCGTTTAGATAATGGTCTGGTCTCTGGAAACTTTGGTAAGCTTTTAACTTCCCCTGCTACTTTTCCTGCGTCGCTCTCCCTGCATTTTTAGTCCTGTTGTCTGGGTCTTAAGTTGGTTTCTGCGTTGTGTATCCTCTCTATGGGTTCTGCTTTCGGTTTCCCGGATTGTTTAATCACCCTCTAGTCTCAGCCTCTGCAGACTCTCCTCATCATGGTGCGCCATAGAATGGGGAGTCGTTTTGGGGGAAGTCGGGGAAGGTGTGGAAAACGACCGACTCCCAGCTCTGTGGATCCTGCTCATAATCCAATTACGTATTATGGGTTCCAAACAGCTCATTTCACTTTTGAGAGAAATTTGAATAAACCTGTAATCACTACCAATATCACCATTCTCTTCTCTGAAGAAGAAGCTCCGCCTCCAGTTTGGGTGCGCCTGATGTCTGAGCCTCCTCAGGAAGCTTTCAAAGAAGCCAGCACTCAAAGCAACAAACATGTTATTGTAGGGGAAAGTCTAGAGAAATATCAGGGGGAGAGACTTAAAAGGAGCGAGGCTCCCAGTGCCTCTCGGCCTCCGGAAACCGTTGTCTCGACGATTCGGGAAGAGATGGATAGTGACACGCATCCCTTGATGAGGCACCCAGGTGATGAAGATGTTGGACATGAGGATGCTTGGAAGGATAACGCCTGTCTGGTGGTGGAGGAACCTCAGCGTGAGGATTTCGCATTTTGAGGCCATCTGGGCCCTTCCCTTTTTGGTTTTCCGGATGACTAACATGATCAAGCTCAAGCGGTTTTGGACGTAGCTCGGGTCAGAAATCTTCAGACAGGTGGTCTTAATTTTCTCTATGTTGCTTAGTAATGTAAAAATCTTCTGGAATTTTGAGCAATGTAATGGTCTCATGATCTAGTCATATGCTCTAGACAGACAAGTTTCTCCTACTCTTCATGTCTCCTTGGTTAATTCCTAGTGGCTATATCTGATCTCTTGTTTATGTATCTGGTTTTCCCTCTCAAGGGATAGTTTACGATGTTCTGAGTGCTCTCGGAGGATGATTCCCGAGGCCTCGCCCCCTTGTATTTTTACTTTGTTTTACAGTTAATAGAATTAGCATTTGCCGAGAAAAAAAAAAAACCCACTAAACCCCTTTATCCAAAGTTATTTCCTAAAGTCCCGCTTTATGCATTTAAAGTTCCCCAAGTTAATAATTTCCCAACACCCTTTTAACTCACCAAACCTTGGTGTATAGTTAAAAACCTTTGCCATATAACCCATGGTCCCTACCTTTCATTAACCTATTGTCTCGTGGTTACATTTTAATTAATCACATTTCATTGTAATTAAAACTCGGGCGCCACTAATCACGTCCCAACTCCTTTTTTTCAACATCACCGCGCGATATCCTCCGATCTCCCACCTCCAGATCCAACGACGCATATCAATAATGTGCAGTTTCATCATCCGACAGTTAACGATCCAAAAGCATGCAAGATTCACGATTTTGGCCGAGCATTGTTTGGCTACATGGTGGCATCAGGATATATTGCATGCTTGCGAAAAATACTACCCCCCACCCAAAAGCGGTGTGATATGGCACAAAATCACCTCCCCACGTAAAAACAAAACTACCCACTATTCATTTGTCAATTCTCATGCCAAAATGTAACCATTGTTGGTTAAAAGGCTGAAAAAGCCCCATTTTTCTCTTCTCACTCATTTTCACCGCAAACCTCCGTTAACCAATTCTGAAACCTTGAACCTCTGCGCAACCATTTTAGCCACCTTTTGGAACTAGAAGGCATTGCAGACACCAAATTGAAGCAACAAATAGACAATTGAAGCCTCAGAAACCTTTGTTGCTACCACAAAACCCTATTTGCGAACCAAATCATGAATTTCTAGGTATTCTTGAAAGAACCCGAATGAACTTGTAATTTAAGTTATACACAGTAATTATCAAAGGTTAATTAGTTAAATTAATTAAAAAACCTTGCTAAATTGAAGAAAAACTTATTGTGTATCCAAACCCCTTTTCTATAGATTGTAATTACCCTCCCCACTATTCCAGAGCTTCTAACTTTACTCCTAAAGCTAAAGAAAATGTAATTTAGTTGAATAAACCAAATTATGGCTTAACAAAACTCTTTGGATGTAAGACCCCTGCAATCCTCTCACCCGGATATTGACCACCTCCCATTAGCCAACAGAGAGTTTCAAATTAAAGACACTGCTTCCCCTGGCCGCCTACTGAAACTCCACTGCTGAAGTAAAGATAAGTCCCTGAATCAAAATGATGACATTCACCTATGGGAATCAAATTTACTCAAATACTTGTTCCCACAAGTGCACATATTCCTAGAAATCATCCACTTCTGCCAAACTTGCTATGTCCCCAGTCAAAGAGCCATAATCTGTCATGACCAATAGGTTTTATTGACCATCACTGTAGAGTCAATAAATCAAATGCTGCAAATCCAGCCAGGCCTAAATGAGACCCCACTTTCCATTGAATCTTTACTTGAACTCTACACAAAGCTAGATCTTCCCAAGAAAACTCAAATCTTTCAGACTTTCATCATAGAGGAGTCTCATACTCCTATAGATTGTCCTCCATATGTTGCACCATTTTCTCTGAGAGAGGCCAATAAATTATTACCATGTTCTATTGTATTCTAGGATACACCACTGATGAGCATGTGGATGAGGTTATACTGGCTTTCCTTTCTATATCTTGCCCAGGCAAGCCTCCAGCTACAGTTTACAACTTTGCTCCATTCTTGGCAGACAGAAATCATGTACATTCTATCAGATTGCCAAATGAGAGAGTCTTCAAATACTCATAAGTATTGTTTCACATATTCTTATACTTTCAGTCAGATAAATTTCCAGTCAGCATCCAAAAGTTAGACACCAAGGGCCATCCAAGATTTGTCATCTTTTGGACACCATTGATCCAAATATATTCCATTGTTTTCAGTTATAAAGAGTTCATTGATTCATTTGTTCATCCAGTTATAAACATGCTAACGAGTAGCTATCAGCTCAGGATCAATGAGGAGATTAAGAGAGTTTTACAATTGGCTAAGTATAGTAGAGTGGGAGACTGGTATCTATACTAGGACCACACAGAAATCAGGATGTATGGATGCAAACTCACTCCCTACAAACTTCCCAAATACCTCCCCATGAGGATATTTGCATTAGAGTATTTCAGGAAAATCATAAACTTTGATGAAGTTAATTTCCTGTCAGCGAGTGTTAGCTTGAGGGGGCCTGAGCGAGGTTCAAAGTTATTTAGCCAAACAAAGCCTTACACTACTGGCCCTTTCAACATTGGCATGTGGAGCTCATACTAAAGTCTCACCTGAAGCAGTATGAGGGGACGTTGGAACCAAGTTTCTGCACCCTTGAGATGTGTGTGGTGTCGATTTATTCCAATTTTGCTTATCTTCGTGTAAGTTACTTTGTGCACTGTTATAACCTTCAATACCCTCGTGATCTGTTATAATCACCTTTCGCGTAGCCCTAACCAGGGGTTGAGATGCTTTCAGGTTGCTATAGCAATGAACTGGACTATTTCCTCAAACCACACCGCGAATATTACTTATCTTCTTACAGATGTTAGTTAACTTTGCATAAACATATATTCTATCTTGTATTCACTTAGTCAACACATTCATACATATTCACACATCATATAAGTATTAAAAGTGCAATGTATATTCAATGTATCAGATGCATAAAACAGGAAAAAAATATGCATAATGGATATGAAACTTCTCTTTATTAATGCTCCCACTGTTACAGACTTGACTCGCACTACGCACTCAGCTGTGGACTACTAGGCCTCTGCGCACTCAACTACAGAGTGTTCTCCTACTCTACGACCTAGAACTAGACTTTACACTTCATATATGACTCAAATCTTCATCTTTAGATTCGTCCTTCAAAGATTGATTGATATCTTAACTACTTAGATCTCGCTCTATTTATACAATCCCATGGTCTGCGAACCATGGGTAGATCTCTACAATCGACATTACAATAACAAAATTGAGGGTAGACAACCCTATGACTCTTTTACAAGCTATGTGCTCTGTGCCTAAAAATGTGGAGTCTTTACATTGAAGTTACAATTTTTGACCAAAATCTAAGCTCTAAGCCCCAAAACTTCCCTTGGGGGATCTTGCACCCAATAGGCCCCCAACACAAACATGTTCACTCACCCTTGAGTCACTCTGTCGGTGTGGAGATCTTTGCACGAAGACCTCCCAATTCTGCCTGGATTGTTGCAAGATCGGAAGTGCATTGAGTAGTTTCCTGTTGTACCTCCTCGACGTGCTATTCAGAGACCATTGTAGTTGAACTGCTGACATGAACTTTTTCCTGTGTTTCCTGTAGTTGCACGAGCTTTTCTTCAATGGAGGCAGTAATGATGTACGTCTCATCAATCGATGACTTTAAGTACACCTTCAAAATGGCTTCCTTATGTCGAGCAACATCTACCTATTGCTTGAGTGCTTTCGCTTGCTCCATCCTTGTGAGCCTCTGTGTAAGGGAAACCATCTGCGCAATCCTTTTTACTTTGTCATATTTCTGTTGTATCTCACGCACCTCTGTTTCTAGGTGTTGTATGTTCGGGTCCTCCTACAGGGTGGTGCGAACCTTGAACGACTGCTCAAACAACATTTTGTAGTCTATCACTGCACTATTAACCTCCGTTATGGCTGTTGTAATCACATTGGCACGTTGTTCCTTAATTTTGGCAGAGTTGAAGGATGTGCCTTCAGTTTCAGTTCAGCTATCTGAAGGTTCAGTTCAAGCTAAAACCTAGCCATCTCTTCCTTTGCCTCATGTACCCTTGCTCCTAGTTTCCAGATGCACGCCTCCACTGATTCTTCCGCTTGGATGGCCAACTCCGGGACCATCTGGTAGGCTTCCTCCACCACTTGTACTAGTTGTCTGTTCTGCAACACTACCTCATCACGTTGCAGGCTCAATTGTTCAATGTTGATGCACTGCTCTGTCATTACCTGGAGCGCGCGACCCTCCATGGCTTGCAGTTCTGCAGTAACTCCATCCTGTAAAACATAGAGCATCTCTCGAGGGAGCGTAGCCATATTTATCTCGATTCCTTTTAGCCCACTGACCATAGGTCTGTCAGCCTCATTTTCTGTAACTAGCACTCCCTCTGGCAACACTATTATGTTAGTCATCTGGGCACACATCATCTCCTCGGATGCGGTCGTGCCTAGTGCAAGGCTGGTTGACACAATCCCAGCCTGTGGGGTGCGCACCTGCAACTCCTATATTTGTGCTCGTAGAGCACCCAACACCATATGGTTTTCCTCTGCGAACTCCTGGAGGGTCTCTGCAGTGACGTTCATCACCATCTCCCCAATGTCATGCACACCCCCCTTAGTGAGGGTGATGAAGTCGAAAGAAGTATTTGAAGCCTTCAAATTCTTCTGTGGCCCTACCTGCTCTCTTGGGCATGGTCATTTCAGCTGGGTGAATGCTCTCTACGAGTTCGTGCCACCTTGCTCTGTATATATATCCTATTTGGGGAAAGGCGACTTGTCTCCCTTGTGCTCTTCCTTGGCTACCTTCTGCTGTTCTTCCACTAGCTTCGCAGCATTGTGCGCCACCTAGGCCTTATCTATTACCTCTTCGTTCCTGGTTTTTTTTAAAACTTCGCCATCCTTAGTTTCACCTCATCCTTTTTCTGCTATGCGACTGACTTTTCTACTTCCAGCATGGAGTTGGGTGGAGCGTACCACTCTGGCGACCATGACTCAAGGACTGCAAAGATGACATTATCTGTCGCGAGGTAGGGTAGCTTGCGCCATGTCTTCATGGGGTTTTTTTGCGCCCTGATGCAAACATGATGGAAATTTGTCTTGAATTTTGCGAAGCTCTGCATACTGTTGTAGACCGTGGGAGATAACCATAACTTACGATTAATCCCCATTCTAATGTTCATGCCCATGAAAACCCATAATATTTTACTGTCCCTTATCCACTGCACATCTCGGGTTGCCCACAACGAAGCGTACTTTGCTACCTCTTGAAGGTCTTGCGCGATCACTGGGAACTAACTGTCTTCAAGCAATTCCCATGCGACCAGTACTATGGACAATAAAAGCCAGGCACAGTGAAAAGTCTTCCCCTGCTCTTGTGCCTCGCGACAGTTCTCAAGGAAATCTCCACATAAGTAGTTTTCCTAGTTGAACTGGACCCCTTCTGCGCATTGCACTACAAGTGCAACCACCGGCGTGGGCACCTCATCCATGTGACACTTCCGCATAACCTTCCCTGCCAATATCTATGTCACAACTTTGACTACAGGGTTATTCATGCTGGAAATCACGTACCCCCTCTTCTTTTTCAACTTGAACTTCTTCTTCATGGCCTTTGCGATGGCCAAATCATCACTCTTATCCTTTGAGATGTTCGCTGGGTCCTCCCCTTTGTAAGGGAGCTGGGGAATTCTGGGAATCAAGTGGTTTGTGATGGGGATGGGCTTCTCCAGCCAGAAGAACCCATCATGCACAAAATAGAGCAGTTGCCTGATGACAAAAATGGTTACTGGGGCATGATGGTAATGCAGCACCCAAAGAAGGTTTAACAATCTTGCCTTCTCTACACCTCTCAGCCACTTATGTGGCTCCAACTCTATGACTCCAGTCGGCACGTCTTTCTTTTGGCGCATTAGCTGCACGGTTGCCAAATGCGGGAACTTCTCATGGTCCCCGAGATCCCAGTCTTCAAACTTTAGTATAGGGACTCGCCCTAAGTGCGCTCTTTAAAAAATTATGTCATCAGGGAGCAGCAGAGTCTGTAGAGAGATTTTCCTCTCATCTATGTCTTTGGACATATTTGCTTTACCCTTTTGCAGAGGAACATATGCAGGCAACCTGGTAAGAGGGTCCACACCCTAGGTGTCAACCTCCATTCTACGTCCTCCTCCTCCTCTACTAGGACTTCTTCAAATCCTTCCTTCTCATCAACCTCCAAATTAATAGCCTTCCCCTTTTCTTCCATGGTAAGCTTAGTCCTTAACGCATTCCTGGGGGATATGCACACTGGTACCATAGCCGACTTAAATTTCTTGGTTCTTGACGTGCACGGTGATTTAAGGATTTATGCAACTATCCCGACACTCTCTGGAACATCTACTTCCGTAATGGCCTGTGCGGCTTCCTCAATAGTCATTACTTCGATATCCATGGCTTCCTCAAGTGTTTCCATAGTGCTATTCCACAATTCTCTTAATAGCTTGAGTAATTGCTCAAACAAAGAATTCACCTTCAGAAGATCGAACAGATCTGGGTTCATGAATGTCTGTGTGCGCAACAACTCAGTCCTCAAATTGTCAAGTGTTTTTTGCTGGGCAACCCTTTGTAATCTACAGTGCCTTTTGAATTTGAATTTGACTGTTCCCCCCACATTCAGCCCATTAATGCTCGATTAGCAACAGATTTTCAAGAATCTAGCTCGTAAAGTTCACCTTAAATGCTTGTTGCCCACTCCATTTGGTCTCAAACCAAGCATCACATCATGAATAGTGACTGTAACAGTCACTTTCCAACCAACCCTCATGCTAGCGCAGCTACCCTCGCTTTGTCATGGACCCTGTGACACTTCGCTACTGTGTGCAGTCCTAACATTGTGCATCTCCCGAGCAGAGTAGTTTATAGTTTTGTGCCTCCTTTCAGCTACTTCGAACATTAAGACTGTGCTTCTGTCGGCTAGTCAGATGGTTGAGTCCTCTGTGTACACCTTCAAGTGACTTCCATTAACTTTTCCTGGGAAGAATTCTCCATTTAGCTTTACAACCTATACCGCGCCACCATCTGTAATCTCCTTAATAACATACGTTCCCAGTGAATGCCTTCTAAGCTTCCCTCAGAATTCATCGAACTTACTATCATACAACAAAACCAAATCATTCACCTTGAAGTTGTGCAACTTAATATGTCGATCGTGCCAAGCCTTTTCACGTTCCTTTTGGACATGCTAGTGAAATCCAGCCAAAAATTGTTCTTCTTCGAACTCCTCCAATTGCACGAGCCTCTCTTCCAGGGCTCCACGGTCCATCATACCTGTGAGCGCTACTATGCACAGACTAGGCACGATGTGTTCCATAGGTATTACAACTTCCACTCCATAGACAAGCCTAAGAGGTGTCTGTCTCATCAGTTTCTTACATGTCATCCTATAAGCCCATAATATTTTAGGTACGCTTAGGTCCCAATAACTTCGCTGCGCATTTCATACCTTGGTTAGTGCAGTCTCCAGTACTTTGTTAAATGCTTCTACTATTCTGTTAGCCTGTGGGTGATACAGTGTCATTTTCTGATGATACACCTGAAACTCTTACGTCAGCACGTTGATCGTCTCGTTCAGGAACTGTGTACCGCAATCGATCATTAAGATATTCGAACATATGAATCATGTCAGTACATGTTCAAACAGAAACTTTGCAGCTATCATGGTCATGCAATCTTTTATCAGCTATGCTTCTGCCCAACGAGTCAGGTACTCCATCGCAGTGATAATATATCTTGCACCTATCTTTCCTTGAGGTTTGATAGGTCCTACAAAGTCGATTGCCCACCTTTCAAAGGGCTGCAATGTTATTTGTGGATTCAAAGGCATGTCATCCCTCCGTGATGGTTTACCTTTTCTTTGACATACATCACAGGCCTTGCACTATGCTTTTGAATCCTGATGAAGGGTCGGCCACCACAACCCTATGCGAAGAATCTTCTGCCCGGTTGCTCTCCCTGCATAATATCCTCCCGCAGTGTCCCCATGAGCATCTATGAGGATATTTCTTTGTTTAAACTGAGGTACATGCCTTCACAGTATCTCATCATTCCCCATCTTATATAGATGCCAAGCAATGATAGAGAAATCTGCCATGTGCACCACTAGTTCCTTCTTCTGTTAGATAGAGTACCCTACTGGCATAGTTCCATTTGTTAAAATGTGAATTATATCTTCAAAATGTCCATCCACTACATGCATAGCAAAATGTTGCGCCTTGGGTAGTCCTTCCTCGAAACTAGTTGGTTCCTCCCTTGTCTCAATGCGCGACAAGTGATCTGGTCCCGAGTTCAAGCGTCTAGGCTTCACAACAACTTCAAAATCATATTCCTGGAATAGTAAAAGTCACTTGCATATACGTCCCCCCAGCACAGGCTTATTAACCAAGTACTTCAACACGAAATGATCTGTATACATCTTAAAGTGACTTCCTAGAAAGTAGTTTCGATACTTCTGGAGCGCATATACCATAGCCAGTCTTTCACGTTCAGTGGTGGAATAGTTCTTTTCTATTTTTGATAATCTGTGATTCGCAAACACGATAGGGTGATCTAAGCCTTCTCCACCATCCTGTGTTAGTACTTCCCCCAACGCTATACTCAATGCATCAACATGGACATGAAACTCTTTCTTCTAGTTTGGGAAGACTAGAATCGATGTAGTAACCATCTTTTCTTTCAATACATCCAGCGTTCCTTACAGTCATCGTTCCAAAAAAACATGACATCATTTTTCAACAACTTTTCCATCGGCACAGTGATCTGGGCATAGCCTTTAATGAACTTCTTGTAGTACCCCATATGTCCCAGAGTAGCGTGCAACTATTTCGTACTCCATGGGATTTCCAAATTCATAATCACCGAGATTTTTGTGGGGTCCACCATTAGCCCCTGTTTACAAACCACATGCCCCAACAGGTTCCCAAAAGGAATGAGGAACATACACTTCTTGAGGTTGAGCGCGATTTGGTATCTTCAACATTTGTCTAGCATCAAGTGCAAGTTCGCTACATGGCACCTAACCAGCCCAAATACAGTCCAGTCATCAAAATATACCTCCAAGAATGTATTAATATATTCCTTGAATGCCACAAAAAAACACTTGAAAAGATAGTAGGGGCATTCTTCAATCCAAATGGAATGATAGTATATTGAAAGCAACCCCACTCAGTGGCGAAGGTTGTCTTGCTCCTATCCTCTGGTGAGATTTTTGTCAGTGGTACCCTGAGAAAACATCAAAAAAGAATATGCTTCCTGACCGCCTACATTGTCCAACACCTCATCCATGAATGGAGTTGGGAGGGGATCATGTACACACACATCATTCAAATTTATGAGATCCACGCATATTCTTATTTCATCCTTCTATTTTTTCTCTTGTACCACCATCAGGCTTACCCAATCAGATTCCTCCATAGGCTCAATGATGCCTGCCACAAGCATCTTGTCTATTTCTACACAAACCTTCTCCTTGTATTTCAGATTTAAGTGATACAGACTCTTCTTAATTGGCTTTGTGTCGGGTTTTAATGTGATCTTTATCACCCCTAAATCTCTGAGTTTTCTCTTTAAATCCATGAACTCGGTTTGGAATAAGTCCTGATATTAATGGATTATTTCAATGACCTTATCCACTGTCGCGCTATCTCAATAGTATCCAATCTTTGCGAATTTAGGTTCCGCCTCCATACCCATGTTTACTTGCTTAGTCTTCACCATCACGGTTATGTTAGGGTTCTCAATATGTGGTCCCTGAACCTCGTGGTGGCCTTTTGTCTCTGGAATGTTAATTTTCCACGGATCTTCGTCTTCTTCTTCAGCATTTACATTATAATATTCCAGCACACAACTCAGATGAGTGGCCCATTTAGGCCGAATCAATTCTACCGGCTCGTGTGGTATCCTAAAGATGGTTTCCTTTACCTCTTGTAGCGCTTCATCAACATTGTCCCACCCATTATAAAAACTAAAGGTCATCACAAACCCTTCGCGTAGAACATCCCATTCACCTATACTGTGGCATAGTTCTATTTATATATACCAGTTCATTGGTATAACATCCACAGTATGACAGAATAGGTGCACCCACTTAGGTTGTGGCTTTTCTCCATAGGCTTGCGTCCACTTGTCCGGATGCGTGGGTGGATCATCTTACCCATTTTACTTATCTGTCAGTCACACCCTAGGCTTCCTAAATTTTGTGTGCATCATTCCCCTAAACTCACGCTAGTCGTCAAAGCTTCCTTTGTGCATACCCCACCACCTTAAGGGTGTAGCACGTAGTACACATTCTAAGGCCTTGAAGCATTGCTTTTCTGACACCTCCCTTTCAAATTTATTCAAGAAGGTACCTACCTCACTTAGACCATCATAAGTAGGCAGGTCTCTTACTTCTGTCGATATGCAACACAGTGACATTGTCATCATATTACAGTTCAACGTAGTTACCTCATGTAACCGATTACGCCATCGCTCCATTTCCTCATCGAAATCCGAATTACAGGAGCTTTCGTGCTCCGACGAAATCCACCCATCCGCGATGGGATTCACCCAGTCCTAGTTTCACGCTATTATCTTATAAATGCAATCCAAGTCATCATCACTTTCATAGTCGCGCACCGGTTCCGTATAGCATGATCCTTTAGCAAGTTCCAAGGGTATAATTATGCGTAGTGACTTCTTTTCAAAAATCATTTTCCATTTTTTTAGATTAATCACCCTATTCATGTCAATGGCCCAATCAATTCCTAAGAGCACAGGGCAGGGATTGCTGTCATTGAAAATTTCTATCACTTCAAAGTCTGCCAGCGTGCTTGCTCTCTCAATATCCGCAGTTATTTCCTGCAATCGCCCCATGGGTATTAGTTTCTGTTGGTTTGCCATTCGCAGCTAAATTGGAGAACACTACAGCGCAGGTCGCCCCATTCACTCCCATGTTTGTTTCAACATAACATTTGCATCCGATCCTAAATCTAGGATGACTTTATCCATCTCATATTCTCTTATCTATGCGGTCAGTCTCATTGTTTTCCGATCTTCCTGACTATGTGCAGTTCTCTTGGCGTAGTCCCAATGCATCTGTTAATGAGTTGCTATAACCCTTCTACCACCTTACTATCACACGATAGCTTCATACATGTCTCTAAGAACATTGTGAGCATAGATGGGTCCATCTCCGACTCCGGTTTATCTTTGCTTCCTGAAGCAGAGGCCTCAATGAAGCTCTTCTTGGATTCCATGAAGGTTTCTCGAGTGCGCTCCAAATCAAACTCTGCTTCTTTCATCGAAGCTTTGCGAACCTAAGTACTATCTTCTGGTTTTTTTCCTTTGTCGTCTCCCATCACAATTCCACTTCGGAGCACAATGTTTACATTCATATCTTCCTCGCATGACTCAGACCCCATCATCTACAGGTTCTAAGTCGCGGGAGGCAGTAATGCTCCTTTGTCACATATCCTAGCTATTAGTGTACGACAATATTCTATCTCATGATCAAACAAGTTGCAATACAAACACGATAGGCGCGTTGGATTTGTGCAATCAGAGGCATAATGTCCTGGTCCTTTGCAATTATAGCATATTAACTATCTGCGTTCGCTTCTAGGTCCTCCTCCACCTCGGCCTCATCTGCGCCCCTGAAATCTTGTTCACACCATTCTTGCATTTTTGTCAAGGGGCTGCATTTTGACCTAAACTCTGTAGGTGGGAGTTCTATCCAACATTAACCTGTAAAAAGTGACAATTGTTCGTGGCATGTTTTATTGCTATTTGATAAATCGCACACCACAAAGCAGGTGTCGTGCTAGGTCCTTCTTGCACTTTTTGTCTTAAGGGCATCGATCCTCCTCCTGCAAGGTAATTTGCAAAAGCTGGGTATTGTCCTTGTCATGAGCCTAACCCTTGCATTTTACTCAACATACCTCTTCGTGCACTTCTGGTTGAGATGTCCTGTCCTGTTTCAGAGTCTGCATCTCAAGGCATAAATTCTTCAGCTATGCGTGGATCTGGTGAATTTCTAATTTAGGATCCTACATCGAGGTCTCATGTATCCTCATGAAATCTATAAGGACTCTTCCTGATTTTTTATCTTCTGCTACGATAGCGCACTTCGTAAATGTGGCATTAGTGAAGCTACAAGCCACTTGCGATGTTGTCCATTTGTCATAATCATATTAGCTTTGCGCATACTACATTTCAGCCTCTGATCCAACTCCCAAGGAGTTTCGCCTAGTAGCATCGTGATATCTTTGAATCCAATGATCGAGTGTGCTTCAGACTTAGGCTTGCTAAATTATCTGTTTAGTGCTGCTTGGATATCTGTGATTCCTGCATTTGGATTATCATTGGAGTGCTTAATATATGTAAAAACCAGAAAACTGAAATACAAGAACCGTAAAAATTTTGAATACCTACCTGAACTGCTGTGCGTTGATCTGCTATATGCTCCTATTCTCTTGCTGTCTTCTCCTGTTGAAGCTAATTCGATTACCGGTAAACCAATTCCTCCTAGCCAATCCAGCAAGCTTCTCACCGAAGCTCAATGCCCCCATGCCCAAAACCTCAGATCAATACATGCTCTTCATTCCTCGGGTCTCTCTCTGCCCTTTGTCCTCCTCTGTGTTTTTCCTCCGTCCCCCTAGCAAGCTTATTTTTGGCAGTTTATAACTACGGGTTTGGCGGTGGCCACCCTCCCGCCTGCAACCACCGCCTCCCCTCATGCTGCCACGCTTCTGTCCACATCTCTGAGACCAGAAGCTAATACCTGAGTTCATTACGAATCATTCCCTTCATTTACATGGTTTTGCCTTTAAGTCTTATTACGTTTAGTTTAAATGATTTTGGTATTTAAATTTTAGATTTATAAAGATTGATTTGTATTTTTGATATAAGGTTTGATTTACATCTAAATATAAAGTTTATTAATATTATTTAAATATAAAGTTTAGAACTTTATTTTAGTTAATTATTTTTATTATTTCTTAACTTTTATAGATGGGTTGTTACATACAATCCCCCTTCAGAAAACTTCGTCCCAAAGTTAGAGTTTTATCTTATCTGATTACTTATGATAGTAATTAGTACCCCCCCTTACTAGGTTTAAAATTTTATTTTAATATCAAGAGACTAAAAACAAAATTAGAGTTTTAGGTTTATGATTTTAATGGACATATCTTGCTCCATCCAAGTTCCCAAGCTATTCTAAAATCAACCTATCCTTCCTAATCTCTTCCGCTCCCATCCTATCTGTCCTCTACTGGAGTATGCCATGACGTCAGTTTTACTGACCCTACCATTCATAAACTCTAAGGTGACAGCGTCGGTTATACCGACCTGATTCCCAGTAGGCATTCGGCAGTCATCATCACACGTCTAAGGGAGAGTGACTCACACAATCCTCCCATGACTCCAGGGTTCGGAGGATAAACGGTGGGTAACACCTCCACCCCTCGTAGTAGAATTAGGGCTATCACCCTATCATAGAATCACTTGGAGCTTTAATTGTTCTGAGGTTCTGGGCACGGGGGCAGTGAGCTTCGGTGGTCAGCTTGCTGGATTGGTTGGGAGGAATTGGTTTCCCGGTAATCGAATCAGCTTCAACAGGAGAAGACAGCAAGAGAACAGGAGCAGACAACACATCAACGCACAACAGTTCAGGTAGGTATTCAAAATTTTTACGGTTCTTGCAAGAAGTAAGCCAGGAAAAAGGGCCACCCCTAGGACAATATCCGGTGTTAGCCAAATTTTTAGATTTATTTCCAAAAGAACTACCTGGATTACCCCCGGTAAGAGAATTGGATCTTACTATTGAACTAAAACCAGGTACCCAACCGATCTCTAAAGCACCTTATAGAATGACGGCTCCAGAACTTCAGGAACTGTAGATCGAAATGAAGGAACTACTGGATGTAGGGCATATTCAACCCAGCACATCACCTTGGGGTGCTCCGGTAATTTTTGTGAAGAAGAAGAATGGATCTTTAAGATTATGCGTGGATTATTGAGACTTGAATTGAGCTACAATAAAGAATCAATACCCTATGCCTCGAATCGACGATCTTTTCGATCAAATGAAAGGAGCTACTGTTTTTTCAAAAATTGACCTCCGATCAGGCTATCATCAGTTAAGGATTTCTTAAAATGATATTTCCAAAACTGCATTCCGGACATGTTTTGGACATTATGAATTCACCGTGGTACCATTTGGGTTAACCAATGCACCAACAATATTCATGAATATTATGAATAGCGTTTTCCGTAAATACCTAGATCAATTTGTGCAAGTCTTTTTAGATGATATACTTATCTATTCCAAGAATAGGAAAGAGCATGAAGATCATTTGCGGATAGTATTGTCCTGTCTTAGAGAATGCCAGTTGTACGGAAAACTATCGAAGTGTTCATTCTTGCAAGAAAGGATTCATTATTTGGGGCACATCATTTCAGGTGAAGGGAATTCGGTAGATCCTGAGAAAGTAAAGGCGATCATGGATTGGCCAATACTGAGAAATGCTCATGAGATACGAAGCTTTATGGGTTTAGCCGGGTATTACCGAAGATTTGTAGAAGGTTTCTCCAAAATCACAAAGCCAATTACAAATCTTTAGCGGAAAGGTGTTAAGTATGAATGGACCGAGGAATGTAGAAAAGCATTCTCTGAACTCAAAAGACTACTCACCAGTGCACCAATTCTAAAAGTCCCTGACATGGACAAGGATTTTATAGTATGTACTGATGCATCCAAGCAGGGACTGGGTGCAGTGTTGATGCAGGATAGAGGAGTAATAGCATATGCTTCCAGGAAGTTAAAACCTCATGAAGAACTCTATGCGACGCACAATTTAGAATTAGTTGTTGTAGTTCTAGCCTTAAAGCTTTGGAGACACTATCTAGTGGGACAAGGTTTTACACTTAAAAGTGACCATCAAAGTCTACAATATTTGTTCACCCAAAGAGACTTAAATGCAAGGGAACGTCGATGGAGTGAATTTCTAAGCGAATATGACTTTGGGATATCATACATTAAAGGAAAAGAAAATGTAGTGGCAGATGCTTTAAGCAGAAGACCTCGTATATTTTCTCTCATACCCATTAAAGTAGACTTAAGATGATCTAGTACTCGATGCCTTAAGTCTGTTGAAGCTGATTCAATTACCAGGAAACCAATTCCTCCCAGCCAATTCAGCAAGCTTCTCACCGAAGCTCACTGCCCCCGTGCCCAGAACCTCAGATCAATACAAGCTCTTCATTCCTCGGGTCTCTCTCTGCCCTTTGTCCTCCTCTGTCTTTTTCCTCCATCCCCCTAGCAAGCTTCTTTCCGGCAGTTTATAACTACGGGTTTGGCGATGGCTGCCCTCCCGCCTGCAACCACCGCCTCCCCTCATGCTGCCACGCTTCTGTCCATGTCTCTGAGACCAGAAGCTAATACCTGATTTCATTACGAATCATTCCCTTCATTTACATGGTTTTTCCTTTAAGTCTTATTACGTTTAGTTTAAATGATTTTGGTATTTAAATTTTAGATTTATAAAGATTGATTTGTATTTTTGATATAAAGTTTGATTTACATCTAAATATAAAGTTTATTAATATTATTTTAAATATAAAGTTTAGAACTTTATTTCAGTTAATTATTTTTATTATTTCTTAACTTTTATAGATGGGTTGTTACAATATACTAGGTCAACATCGGTCCTACAGGGTACTAACCAGTGTTGCTTTTTTTATATTTTCATACGTAACTCCTTGCACTTCCCATACAACCTTTACCATGAACCAGAATTGGTTCGGATCCTCATTTCCCAAACCCTTGAACACAGGCAACTTCACTGTGCTTGCCATATTGAATCATGGTGGTGGTGGAGGCGGTACGGGTGAAGATGTAGGTGATGTTTATGAAGCTGGTGGCAGTGTGAGTGGAGGTGGTATTCACAGAATTATTTGTCTTATCATATGGATCCCACTTCGTGGTGAGACCTTCGTGAGCTCTTCCTCATCCCCTCGTGGAGATGAAATCAAGCAGCTAGTTTCTGGTCCCTTATTCCCCTTATTCTTGTAAGCTTTTTCACTTCACGTAGCCCCAAACATCAAGGTAACTGCATAACCCTCTTTTCGCACAATAGCATTTTAATCCAAGTATTCAAATACTTTACATACTTACCTTGGGGTTCGTTGAAAAAGCATCACTTTGCCTTGCTGTAGCTAACTCAAGTGTCAATCATGAACTCAACAATGAATCCTCATATAATAAAATCGAGCCAATAATCAATGATGTGCATGATCTTATCCTCCTATGCTTCCAACCTTCACACTAACTCTGGGGTCCACACAATAGGATCATCAAGTTTCCACCTTCCTTGGCTATCTACTAGCTTCGTGATCCAATCATATAGCTCAGTAGGGAAGGATGTGAAGAAGATTTCATGGATCTCCATGTAGAGGTAGTAGTCTAACCACTCTTCTTTTGACAGTCATGGGTTCCTGTTCTCCTGCGCTGTGAACTCGTGAATTCTTCTGTCCAACCAACCTTCAATTTATTTCTTGGTTGGATTCCAATGATATGACATCAGACGTCTCTATGCAGATTCCAGTCCCAGTAATGGAACCACTTGTTGGCTTGAGGGGCTCTGACCCAGGTTCAGACTTATTTAGCCAAACAAATCCTTACACTACTGGCCCTTTCGGCATTAGCCCATGGAGTGCGGACTGAAGTCTCACCCTAAGCAGTATGGGGGGATAATGGAACCAAATTTTCGCACCCTTGAGATGTCTATGGTGTTGATTTAGTCCAACTATACTTATCTTCATGCAGGTTACTTTGTGCACTATTCTAACATTCAATACCCTCACGATCTGTTATAATCGCCTTTCACGCAGACCTAATTAGGGGTTGATATGATTTCACACTGCTATAGCAGTGAACTGCAATATTTCCTCAAACTACATCGCGAATCTTACTTATCTTCTTATAGATGTTAGTTAACTTCGCATAAACAGATATTCTATGTTGTATTTACTTAGTCAACACATTCATACATGTTCACACATCAAGTAAGTATTAAACGTGCAATGTATATTCCATGTATCAGATGCATAAAATAGGAAATAATTACGCATAATGGATATGAAAATTCTCTTATTAATGCTCCCATGGTTACAGACTTGACTCACCCTAGGCACTCAGCTGTGGACTATTTGGTCTCTGTGCACTCAGATGCAGAGCCTTTTCCTACTCTACAACCCAAAACTAGACTTTACACTTCATATATGACTCAACTCTTCATCCTTAGATCCATCCTTCCATGATTGATTGATATCTTAAATCCTTAGAGCCTCACTCTATTTATACGATCCCATGGTCCACGGACCATAGGTAGATCACTACAGTTGACATTACAATAACAAAATTGAGGGCAGATTACCCTATAACTCTTTTATAAGATATCCGCTCCACGCCCACAAAATGCAGAGTCTTTACATTAAACTTACAATTTTTTACCAAAATCTTGGCTCTAAGACCCAAAACTTCCCTTGGGGGATCTCGCGCCCAACAGCTAGGAAGAAGACTCAGTTTAAAATCATAAACCAATTGGGCCCTTTTATTTGTAATAATAGGGAAGCTAGATAAGAGGCGGAGAAAATATTACAACAAATGAAATTCAAGAGCAGTTTTATGTGGTAGTATTGACCCTAATGGAGTCATAAACAAACTAAGGCTCAAATTCAAGTTAAGTCCTTTCAGACATGAGCCCAGGCCATACATTGAAAGATATGCCAACCAGATTGATACTAGTTCATTTCTATAGATTCCAGCCCTACAAGAACAGATGAGTATTACTCCCATTCTACAAACTCCAGCCAATGAGGACAAAAATGTAAAAGGAACCTAGGAATAAGGTTCTAGCTCTGGGATGGACACTACAGATGACAAGTTTGAAATTAGTTACAGGAAGAGGCACAAGATTAATCTTGTAAAAGTGCAAGAAGACACAATTGAGACAGTTGAAATCATTGATACTGACACAATTGTTGGAAGGAGTAAGGGTCCAATAGTTTTAGAGCAAACTCATCAGCCTTCTCCCTCAAACACTCAAATTATTGAGAAATACTTAGCATTGAAGTATCTTCATCCAACAAACCAGTGGATAAAGAGAAAGTTATAAAAGAGAAGTACAAAGAAATCAAGTTGAGGAATGAGGCATTAAATGCTGAAACATATGCCCAGTACTTCAAAAAAACACCTGCCAATCACAATGGGTTAATGTCAGCCTTTGACATTAAAAAATGTAAAAAGCAAATGACTTATATGCAGCCTACAGTCCAGCAGCCCGGATCATCAAGAGACTATAGGAAGACAAAGTTTTAATTTTTGGCTCGGGATGTTTACCCTATTGACCAAATTGAATTCCATAAACATGTAGGTGAAATGATTTATTCCACCATGACTAACAAAGCAATGACTATGTAGAAACTTCAAAGATCACTGGAAAACATCACATCACAGTATAAGCTAGAAAAGGCATCCTCACAGGCCAAGGATAATAGAGTAAAGTCACTGGAAGACTTGGTGATTGAGATTGGATATAATCCAAGTGACATCAAGGCAACATAAAAATTGATAAAGAAGAAAAATGAGGATATTGCTACTTTGAAAAAACAACTGAAGCTACCTCCTTCAGAACATCCACATACCAAGGAGGTCCTAGAGAGCCAAACCAAGCAGGAGGAAATGATGGATCTCATGCTTCAACTCAATTCTCAGATGAAAGAAATGGAGAATGAATTGGACAATTTAGTATTATTGAAACATGTGAGCCTTGAGACAGCCACTACCACTACTCTTCCCACAGTAACTAGAACAGTTCCTTCAACCTTGGCAGCTTCATTAGCCCCAAAATTTCCACTATCTACAACACTTCCAGCTGCAACAACAACTACATTAGCAATAGGTTCAACAATAGCAGCAACTCAGGCAAGTGATGAGGCAAGTCAACTGGTCAAAGCCATGGAGGACATGTCCATTCAGACCATTGAAATAAAAAAACTTAAAGAACATATAAGAAGTCTGGAGGATGAGAAGAAACTGACTCAGATTATGCAGAAAAATGAAAAACAAGAGTCAAACAGGTTGACTGAGAGGATAAAGATCTTGGGAAAAGAATTAACACTAAAGGAGCCACTTTCCCAAGAAAAAGAACAACTATGGGCCAATATCATTGACTCTGTCAATGATATTTGGCCATCTATACAAATCATCTTTGAACAAAATGATTTATTCAAAGAGGCTACTGAAGCAATTCAAAGAGTTAAGGCTGAACTTGGAGACATGCCAAAAGAAGCCTCAATAATAATCCAATTCCTTAATTCTAAGAATAAATATGAATTACAAGAGCTGGATATAGCTGACAGGATCGACACTATACTAGAGGTGAAGAAAGTGCTCATTAAGAGGAACTTAATGATGCAGCTTGAGGACAAATTCCAGACCATGGAGCTGGGTATAGGTAGGTTCATGGTTAAATTTTATGTTTTGAGGCAAAAGGGTCTACCAAATCCTTTGGCAATAAATGAAAAATTAATGCCACATGAAGACTATAACAGGAAAATGAGAGAACTGGCAATAGATCAAGCCAATAATTCTTCTATGAAAGGGATGCCTATAGTAAAGGTTCTATACCAAAAGTTTGAGAACCTCTTTTACCTCCAGCATGAGGTAGAACACCTTTTTGTAAATAAGCCCCACCTTTGCAAAATACACAGAAGTAGATGAAGTCTACAGAAGAATGGTAAATATTAAATTTCCAGACACAGATACTTGGGAAAATTTAAATGATTTACTATGAAAATGCAAGGTAAAAGTGAATATAGAGCAGTAAAAGAAAAGCAACAGTTCGGCCTAGTGAAAGAGTATCAAATGAAAGGGTATCAATTAGAAGGCAAAGTGAAAGAATAGTAAACGTGGAAGATAAACAAAAAATGAGAAAAGGCAGCAAAATATTTGACATCAAAGCCAAATAAACAGGGACAACTTCATTAGTTACATATCTATCTCTATCTTCTTGAATGAAGATATTTCCTTTTCCTAGAATAATTCCCAAAGAAGTTTGGGATATTTTGTAATACGTTTTTGTATAAATACTTCATAATTCGAAGTATAGATGTGTGGATTGCTAGACATTTCTATAGTTGTATTGATCTCAAACCTAAGGTTTCATTGTACCATTTTTTCAAGTCAGCAGACTAGACTGAGTAATAAAGACATTGCATTATAGGATTCATGTGTTGGGCCACACCAGTGAAGTATTTTTTATTTGTAAAATTGTTATCTTCTTAAGTGTTTCATATAATTTCATGTTATCTAAATTGAATGAAATAACTAGAAAATTATTACAGAATTTTTTTAAGTACACTTTGTCTTGAACAATTAATCATTTTAATGTTTTCTTCTCATATCTAGAGTAGGGAATCCTTCATTTCTCCCTAGTTTTGATTGATCGCTACCATTTCCCTCATTATTCGGTTTGAGGAACCCTTAATTTCTCCTTGACCCCGATTGAAAACCACTTGACCATCTAGCCTTAAACATCTGAATTTACTCAGCTACCTTGCCTTGCAAAAACTATCTTTAGAACTTGATTCAGTCTTGCTTTCTTGACACTTGAATCCATAGCCCAATGGAAAATAGATAGACATCTATCCATCTAAATCAGTGATTCCACCACCAAGTCAAATTAAAAACTAACCAAGCTTAAATAACTATCCTAAAATCGAATAACTCAACAAAGTTAAATCATTAAGAGAGAGCCCTCTTTGAGCATTAGGAAGGCTAGATCCTAATCTCAAAGGTAGGCTTGTGGTTACCTTGGTGATTTATTTCTTTAACCTTGAGAAAGTATTGATTGATAACATAGTGGCAACCATACTGGGGAAAATTTTCTTCAGAAAGATTATACAAAGGTTAGATCTGATCTATGATAGTGGATAGTGATCAGACACACAAAGGTTAAAATCATCCACTTGGCGACTCCATCTTCAAATCAATTTCACATTCAAGACTCCATTGGAGCAATGAACCTGAAAGAACAATATGGAAAGATTAGACTTTTTACTTGGATTACAGTCCAAAGCATCATGTTCTTTCTCATCAAGAAGTTTTTTCAATCTGTATTGTATTTTAGAGAAGATCTTAGATTAATTTTTTATTATTTTCCTTTGAATATTGTAGATATATATTCTCCCTATCCATTTGAGGATCTTTTTTCTGAATCTTATTGTTATAAAATTATATATTACGAAGCAATGGAACACATAAAATATTGCAGAAATATAAACACAGAAAACACATAACACAAGAGAGACATAGATATACGTGGTTCACCCAGTTTGGGCTACATCCACCTCGAACAACCAGTCCTTCCTTTCTATTATCCAGCAAAATGAAGAGACACAACCTACAATAGATGCCCTGTAATATCCTCTGTTTTCTCTAACAGTCTCACCTCTCTACTTGTCGCTCGGAGAATACACATATATTACACAGACTCAATACAATGCCGTCATAAAAAGAGAGGGGTTGCATTCTAGGGAAAAAAACCCTAAATTAGACATAAGTTCTACCGTTAGATCATCCGCCTAATGAATGTCCCAGAATGACTAGAAATTACTATACTTTTACAAGGCAATTTTACATATGATTTTAGCTTCGGGGGCGTTGCCCCCAAGCCCCCACCAGGGGACCGCTAGGCCCTAGACCCCCTAGCCAGGGGGGATCAGCCCCCCCAAACCCCCGCGGGGGGGACAAGTGCCCCCTACACCTACCCGCGTGGAGGGGTGTACAAACTTCCTGGGGTATACATCTGGCTGAAACAAAAACCTCTGAACAATCATGCTCCACACACAACAATTCTGAATCTTATGATGGTCATTTTCTGATTGAGAAGCCTCAAACAATCAAGACTAATCTTACAATCCCTATACATATTCCTATACATTGTAAAGTTCTTGATAGATATAAACCCCTCATGTTACCTCCTATACTCGATGATTTTCTTGATAACTATTACAAATATCTCCCCAATATTGATGGAGAGAATGGTATCACTGTCCAAAAACATATTCAAAGTGTTGTGAATTATCTGGACCTATTTGAGATTAATGAAGATGATGTTATTATCAGGTTTTTTTCTCTTTCTTTGCAAAGTAAAGTAAAGAGTTGGTTCAAGAACCTACCTATTGCAAGCATCTCAAATTTCCAACAATTTGTCAAATTTTTCCTTGATAGATGGATAATCAGGGTCAATCATTTTTCTGACCATAGAAGAATATAATTAGCTGAAAAGACAGCTAAATGAAACAATACAACAATTTTCTGACAGATTTAATCAAATCTATTATTCAATGCCATCAAATATAAGACCTCCTCCTGATTAAGCTCTCTTGCATTAACCAAAAGCATTTGACCCACAAATAGAATTTCAGATAAGAGAAAGAAACCTAGCAACTCTTGAACATATGCAGAACATTGCAGTAGATGTAGAAGTTAATCTACAAATTAGAAGAAAAAAGTTGAAAGGAGAAGCAAAGAAGAACAACATTGCTGAGGTAAAATTCGACATTTTGGTAAAAAAAAATATAGGAAAGGATACAGAAGATCACCATGAAAGAATTTTTTTTTGTTTAAAATCACTGTGCCACATTTATTTAACAAAAAGAAGAGGTTGATAACCATGAACAAATTCTTGCTAATTCCAACTACCATTGATCAAAAAATTGACTTACATATCAATATATGGAAGAGGAATCTACTGATCTAATGTATATGTTTGATGACATTCCTTCTTTTAATGATTTGCCTGAGTATGATCAGTACGAAGATAATTATGTTCTTCGATTTCAAGCTAACTTAATAGAGCAATCAGAAGCTAGTTTGGGAAATAAGGAAATTCAATTTCACCAACTTGAAAACAATGATCAACTTCATATCAGCTATGAAAGTGAGGAAGAAAGTGTAGAAAATATGGAAATAATTGAAGGTTCTTTGCCTCTTTGTTTTGCTTCATTTCAGTTCATTAGAGAAAACTTTAAAGCAATAAAAAATCAACAATCTTTTGGTATTGTTATTGATAACAAAGAAGACAATAAAGCTCTTAATCAAGACTCTTCAGTTTCACAACTAGAGTTATCAAATTTCATTGAAATACCTGATCAAATGACATAGGAAAGTTCTATACCACTATATGCTGAATCATTTTAGTTTTTAAAGGAATTGTGGTATAAAATCTCTAAAGAAAAGGATAAGCAACTTGTAGAAATCTATGAAGTTTCATTCAAACCTATATGCAATAAGTTGCAAAAATCCTTCCAAGTTTTTTAGGATCCAATAGTTGATATATTAGATGATAGATGCAATAAAAAACTTTCTCCATTAACTAACTATGAGATTCAGGATCAAGATGATAAAGGTTTCATTATTCAAATGTTTAAGTCAACAGAAATATCATCACAAAGATTATCTGAAAATCTGCAGGGGGATAAAGATAAAAATGACATTTCAGCTTCATGGCATAGAGGCCATCAAGAACAGATGTACAATTTCCTAAATCAGTTGAAAAATAGTGTATAGATTTTGGAAGATCCTTTTGAAAAGTTCCTAGAGTCAACAATGAAAATCAAGTATTTCCTTATCTTTTCATTTGTTGACAAATTTCTATTGGATTTTAGAACCTCAGTTTTGATCACAAACAAGCTAATGCAGCAAAATCCACCAATGTATATCATGCTTGAATGGTTGCATTGGTTGTTTCATTTTACCTAACCAGTAGTTGGACAGCTAATTAGACTAAGTAGGAAGGATTTCAGTTTGATTAAATAGGGTTTTTTAGCAACAAGTTTATTTCAAATTAGAGTCATATTTCAGTTTGTAGAAAAGGTTAAGATTTCAGTTCAATATTTTCAGTTACAGAGATTATATAACAAAGCAGATGCTGGCTTGGGATCATCCCAATGGATTAGGCCACTAGTTGATGGTGTTCTTGACATCTCACAAGGAGATGCCATCCCCAAGTGGAGCCACTATTAGGTTCCTATAATAATAGGGATCATAATTTTGAATTGACTATGTTAAGTCTTGTAATATTGTACATACCTTTGTTTTTTTGCAAATGTTTTCCCATATTAAAAAATGTAAAGAGGGTATGTCCTAAAATAATAATCAAAGGACAAAAGGAAACAATGATCAAAAAATAATATTAAATATGAACCCCACCAAAAAGAGATAAAAAAGATCATGAAAGTGTGCACATTGAAAGGCCACTACTCATAGTTTACCTTTGCAAATAAGATTGTGTGCAGCCTGTCAAAAATGCCACAATCCATGATGGTCAAATAGTTTAATCTTCATTCATTCACGCTTTAAATTTCATGTTGATAGATAGAGAATAAAGATCTCACCAAACTGTTTTATCTTGGCAGATCAATAATTAGGTAGAGAATAATAATGAGCTCATCAGTTTAATCTGAGCCATTGGAAGTTATAAGGTTAGAATTAGATAGTTTGTTTATCAAGGAAAAATAAATAAAGGGTTAGAAATCTCAAATGCACCCAATGAATGAAGAGAAAATGCTAGGGTAAATAAAGGGTAGGTAGAAGAATTTTTACAAGTACACAAGGTTGCCAAGTCAAAAAGGACTTTCATCATGCTTAATCCTATTTCTCATGTGCAAGAGGAATTGTCAAAGAGAAAGGACATTCACTAAATATTATTTACTAATTTCCCCTCATCTCACTAGACCCCCCACATACTTACTTTATTCATTTCCCCTCATTATCCCACCATTACTTTTCATCCTCTAATGTTGTCCTCTTTTTCTTCCAAAGCACCCCTTCCCTCTTCATTTCCCCTTGTAAAAACCATTTCCCTTCATTTTGACCTTTTCCCATTGTTTCACACATTTCCCTACACATTACCCGTTAAAAATCATTCCCCCTTCCCAAAACCCCTTTCTCTAGTGTGAAACACATTCCCATCACAAATAATGGATTCCCCCTATTAATTTCCCCTTTGCCCCTTAAAAACCCACTAAACCCCTTTATCCTATGTTATTTCCTAAAGTCCTACTTTATGTATGTAAAGTCTCCCACATTAATAATTTCCCGACACCATTTTAACTCACCAAACCTTGGTGTATAGTTAAAAAACTCCGCCATATAACCCATGGTCCCCACCTTTTATTAACCCATTACTTACATTAAAAATCTTGTGATTACATTTTAATTAATCATATTTCATTATAATTAAACCTTGGGCCCCACCAACCACGTCACAACTCCTTTCGTGCAACTTCACCAAGTGATATCCCTCCGATCTCCCACCTCCAGATCCAACGACGCATATCAATATCGCACAAAATTCATCATCTAACAGTTAATGGTCCAAAAGAACACGAGCTTCGTGGTTTTGGCTGAGCATTTTTTTGGCTACGTGGTAGAACCAGGTTATATCGCGTGCTCACGAAAAATAACGCCCCTACCCAAAACAAGGGGGCTTCACTCACTGAACCTCTAATATAGCACGTGCGTTCGTGGCATACTAAACAATACCCTTAATTTGACTACATATTGAAAAATACCTCTAAAAATCACATTATTTAACCCCCTACCAATATAAATCCAATACACCTTCCCAATTTATAAAACCCCTATTTTCACTAAATAGTGTATGTATCCATTTTTTTATTCAAATTTTTTATACCCTTTTATTTTTATATCCCTGATATAGTGACATGATGCCTCTTTTATGACACCACATGCATTCTACAATGCACCTTTCTTCTTTTGATATACATTTTAAATGCATATTAGTTTCACCTTTGTTCTTTTGATATACATTGTAAATGCATATTAGTTGCACCTTTAAACTTTTTATAGACATTGTAAATGCATATTAGTTCTCCTACAATGCAATTACTTAACCCACACTCAAGCACATCTCACTATGATTTGTGTCATTTAATGGTCTAAGGCACACAAAATTCATTTTGACACCAATTTGAGAGGAAAAATCCTTATTGGCCATGAAACTTTAACACCTATAGGAAAATTCCTTCACTAATCCACCATATCATAAATCAACTCAAGTGATTCTAGGATTGAGCATAGCAAGTTCGAGTCATTGGATAAAGGTGGTAGTCAAGGCAAAGTCTTTAATGCATTAGATTTCCAAGACTTGAATTAACCTATCAATGCCTAAAATCGACTACAAATACAATCACCTAGAGCTACAAAGGATCCTAAGCAGGACTATAGAGAGCTTACTCTCAATTGCATTCTAAGCTTGTTTATTTGCTTCCCCAAGGGCTACAAAGGATCATGAGCAGGGCTAAAGAGAGCTTAATGCCAATTGCATACAAAGCTTGTTTATTTGCTTCAAATGTTATGAAACTAGCTCAAGAAAAGATAGAAAAGATAAATCAATGCCTTAGAATTCAACCTCTTTGAGGGGGCAACCTCCTTTACATTACATAAATGAACAATTCTTCGATGATTCAAATGAAAAAACCTCCTTTCTATATAT
>APFE031084905.1:0-17699 GCA_000404065.3 Pinus taeda | reverse complement strand
GCATTTCATAAGCCAATACAGATAAAGGGTATGCTTGTATTACATCTCTCGTCCTCTCGTGTGTCTCGAATCTGGAACTAGGAGTTTCCAATCCTCCATAGAAGCTGCCTCCATGCTTTCTTGGTGATTTATATCCTCCTCCCATTCTACAATGAGAAGTTTTATTTCCCCCTTGGTACCATCCACATAAGCAATTGCTGCTTCCTGTACCAGGTTGGACATGATTTTTCTTCCTCATTGTTTACCCACAGTGCTCGCCTTAGCCTCGACCTCGATCCCTCGCGATCTCTTTCCTTGTCCCTTGCCCTTCACTCCTTAACCCATTGCCTCTTTGTCCCTGTACCTTCCAGCCAAATTCTATCATTGTCTAGGAACTAGCCTTTGTGATCTTCTCATCCAAGGGTGGTTACCTTTCGGCAGCCTTGTTACGGGAGCAAGAAACCATAATTTCCATTTTTTTTTTGTATTTCTGCCTCCCAAAGGTACTACCAATGCATTAAATCTTCCACCCATGATTCATTTGCATAACCCTTGAGAATAAGGAGCACCCACCCATGACTCCCAGGACACCCCTCCATGACCCTTGCCTTACAAATGCTTTGACCATGATATTGGAAGTGAGGTGCATAGCCACCTACAGAGCCTGTAGGTCAGAAGCCAAGCCAATAGGAACCATGCTCCTCATCTCCTTTTCCCCCCACTAAATGACCTTATCCCCATTCCCCCTGACTTAGGTTCATCTTGACTTTACTTTAGCCATCCTGGAGACCCGACATATGAACCCCAACCACCACGAGGTATCTAGCCCAAACATTGCTAGCCACCCCCATTCCCTTTAGTCAACCGAGGTTGCCCTGACTGGCGTTCCATTCTTTCCAATTCCCCAATTTTAAAAGCCCTTAACCCCTAACAACCTCCCCCCTACTAACTCCCCTCAGGGACTTAGCGCTTTCCCTTGGGGCCCAGGTCTTCCAGTTTTCCCCAACATTCTTAGAGAATTTCGAGAACCAGAATTACATTAACACATAAACACTTACAACTTCCCAACCCACGACCCCTGGGTTTTCCAAGCAAAAAAGAAACTGAATTTTTCTCGGGTAGACTCCCTCGTGAACTAACCCAATAATTCCCATGCGAGAGAGTAGAATGCCAAAACAGAGTGACACCCATGCAGAACCCATGGAACTTGGATTATTCTCGCAGACTTCCGCGACTAAGCTAATAACCCCGCCCAAATTTCTCTCACCCAAAAACATTGTGCCCCCATGAAATCCCCAATTAACAGACCAAACATAGGGAAGCATAATGGAGTACAGGCAAAACTAGTTAACATACCCGGTAACTAGAAGTTGGAGTTGTTGGATCACCCTACCTTCCCAAAGCCTCTGCTCCACTTTCATCGTCGTCACCTATTCTCTTACAACATTTGATCCATTATCCTTCTCCATGGTTTGTAAATTTGGTTGCATGCAATTTCCACCTTCCCTTATCCCTCTTGCCTTAAACATGTTGACGACCACCCTGCCTTGCAGTTCAAGCGTGTGGGAGCCAGTGGCACCATTCCTTGGTGTCCTTTTCATGATGACAACCTTAATGGCTCTATCCACCAGCTCACACCCTGATTCGGGGAATTATTTGAGTGTGTAACATATAACTTTTTCATATTTCTATTCTCTTTACTACTTGGGTAATTGTTCTACTTTATTAATTCTCTCTAGTTTTCTTTTCATATCCATCTATATAGATGATACCAACATTTCTTCCTAGTTAGGGTGTCTTTCCATATTATCCACAGTAGAGGAATACTTCATATTACCTATAAAAATCCTTAAATTAAATCCTCATTCATTTAACCCACAACTTTCCTACAATAAAAAAAAACCAAATACACATATATAATTATACATTTTATTCACAATAATTTTAGTAGCGTTTATCCATTCACTTTCTTGAACACACCTACAAAACAAAATAATCATAATGAAATCCTACTTATTTCATTCATAGCTCTCAACTATATAATAAATATATTTCACATAGATTATTCCATATATTTATATAATTATTTAAAGATTCTTGAAAAATATATTAAAATCTGCCATGTTCTGTAGAAATTCCCACTGTAGATCAACATATTATGCAATATACTAAAGCAAAATATAAGATCTAATTCTACAACAAACTTGCTGAAGCTTAATCAAATATGATAAAGATAAAATAGAACACTTATAACTGAGAATGAGAATTCAATCACAGATGAACACAAAAGAATACTCTGGGGAAAGCCTCAGCTAAAAACCCCGATCTTTGTATTATCATACAAGTGGAAATATGTTCGGATTACACAAAGCCTTAGCTCAAAAGCTATCCACCTCTCAGTACAATTCCTCTACTGATAATAAACAGTCAAAGTCTTCTCACAAACCTTCTCCTTTGCCCTCCAAGCCTCCTATTTCCTTGAGCAATTTTTCTTGGGGTCCAGTGATTCCACTTGTGTGAATTCCGACCTCACACTGCTCACTTGGCTCATAAATAACTACAAAAACCTGAAGATAATTCCTTTTGCATGGATGATTTTCCTATAGGAAAAATCCTCCAAATGATAGTACACTATCCCTTCCTCTGATCTCAACTGGGTCTCTGTCTGAACTGACATGCATGAGTTATTTATGAGAGAATATTCAATTATCTGAAGTGCAGCAGTTACATGTATGCAAGCATTAACTAACTGAACTCACAATTAATTCCACAAACTGTTGGAACTAATCTAACTCGAATTAACTTAGTTAACTGAGCTAACTGATTACAACGCAAATTACAACTCATCCTTATCTCTTTAACTAAGGGATAAATTCCACAATTAATGGGATAATTGTTGCATTTCCTCACATAGACTTCATGTTTGATTTCCTACAACTAATTAACTCAAGATGAATTATTTAATTATTAATCAAATAGTTTCTAAGATCAAATTCGATTTTTACTTCTCTATTTCAGTTCAGGGACTAACTAAAATAGCAATCCATCCCGAAATGTTATTTATAGAAATGCTATTTTTAACACTTCCATTTTTCATTCCTTATTTCTATGTCCAACACTGGTACCTGAACTGCTATTTATAGCAATGCTATTTTTATCATTTCTATTTTTACCATTTCTTGTTGCCATTTTCAACAATCCCTCTCAGCAATAAAGGCATTCAACTCGAACCTAATCCTAAACCTTTGGAATGTTCTCCATGCAACACTTCTCCCAAGTGTTATTGCTCTAGCAACTCTAGAAGCAAAAAAATCTCCTAACTGACCTCTCTGCTGGGCTAGAAACATCCTCTGATGTTGAAGCTTCCTTTGTTACTGGTAAGTTCTCCCTCTATGACCTCTGAGCTACTGCAACACTCCATGCATCTCGCACCGTTGCACACCTCTTTGTGCCATCCTACACAAGTGCAACACTCTTGTGCCTCTCGCATTGTTGCAGCATGCTAGCTCTGAACTGTCTTGGGATTCCTGCACTGTAGCTCTCTCTATAGATCCATCCACATCTGTCTCTACCCACTCAGCTAGTCCTGCTACTCCTCATTGGGGCTCCTGTAGTAAGGTCTAATCAAAGAGTTTGGGTACCTCAATGATCCTACCCTATTCCAACCTTTGTGGGACTATCACTCCACATCGCCCCACTTCTGACCTAGAGGTATGGATGCATGTGATCCCTCAGCCCACTTGGTTCGAAATTTCACACTACTAGAGGTTTCTGCATCAGTAAATGCCTCCATTGGATCTCCTCTCGGCTTCTCTAGTTGTGGTTGCTCCACAACCTCCTGAGGCTGCTTCACCAAGTGCATAATCTAGATGTTTTCCATGTTCAAATTTAATTTTTATTTTTGACAAATATTATTGTAATATTTATCTTCTAATGTTGTTGTGTTAATATGTTGTATGAAATTTTTTTCAACTCTAGTTACTATTACCTCACAAATCTATTTCAGACTTTAAATTAACACACTTGTTACTTTGTTTTTTTTCTTTAAATGCTTAATGTTGAAATCATATTCAATTAGGAAGGCCATCAATTTGGCTTTCCTCGAATTCATGTTAGGATGGACGAACAAATATTTTAAACTCACATGATCAATAATTAAGCTAAATTTGTTACCAATTAAATAATGCATCCACATCTTAAGTGTGTGGGGGATTGCAGCTAGTTCAAGTTCATAAACTACATAGTTTATTTCATGATCCTTTAGTTTATGGGATTCATGAGTAATCACATGATCTTCCTACATGAGAAAACTCCCTAAACCTTCCAAAAAAACGTCATTACAAAATATGAAGTCCTTATTAGGGTCTTTATCTTCATCATAGGTTGCACGGTAAACTAATTTAGAGAATCCCTCTATGAATCTTTCGTAGTATCATGTGATACCCATGAATAATCTAACATCTGCTACATCCTTAGGGATTGACCAAAAACATAATGATGCATAGTGTTTGTGTTAATCTCCAACTATTTGTTGGTGACCATGCTCATCAACTTGTTGGAATACATGTTCATCTCTAGTTGAACTTTCTTCTTGTCTTTGCGTCGATGAGTGTTCACAATGAAATCCATGCTCCTTAATACCCTTGCATGTGATCGCTAGCACTTCTCATGCTATTTTCTCCATGCTAGCTATTGGGTGGATCCATAACCTATATGGGTGCAATCTAATAAGTCTGTGTATGTTGTGCCTCAAAATGTGTCTATTCCCACTGCAACTCCTTCTATTGTCTGTGTAGCTCCTATTCTTGTTTGAGTCTCCGCTTTAGTACCTACAACTCCTTCTCTATTTCTCTCTCTACCTTCGTGCAATCCTCTCATCGTGCCGTCGCCTCATGACCTCAATCTCCAAAGCTACTTTCATCATAGGTGGATTTGCTTGAGCTTGCAACTTTGTTTCACCTCTGCGATATCAACAACCTTCCTCTTGCATTTGTTGCATGCAGGTGTGTTACATTATACTGTTGTTGATGGTGCTTCTTGCTGTGACATTGTTGCCATTTGATCTTGAGGAGCCTTGCATGTTTCAACAATTTCCCGATAAGAAGTGAAACCAACCTCAAGACAACAGGGACCTAACATAACCATTAGCTCTGGCTAAAGTGCCTCGACAGTTTACGAGGTTTCAACTTTATCGACAGATAGATCATCGTAGACCAGCATCTTAGATAGATTATCAATGATTGAATTAACATCATGATCAAATGAAGAGGTAGAGAGATCACGACAACCAAGATCAGAAAATTCAGGATGTTTGTCGGCATCTTCATGATTTGATGAATCGTGTAGAGGGGTTGATGAGAAGTAATGATGTTCACCCTCTGTGTTTTCATAAATTACAGTTGACAGATTGGATGGATTTTCAGACGAAGATGTGTCCTCTCCACAATGTAATGACAGAGTGTCATCTCACATGTCCTGTGAACGATTAGAATTAGAAACCTCTAGAAATGAGTTTTCATAGGGGAAATCAATAGTGGCAGAATCACAAGGCATGTTAGGATAGAGAAGGTGAGGTGCGGATGGAAGGGAGTCATCCCTAACTGCGGGTTCTTCTTTATATTCCCAACACTCATCATGAATGATGGTGTAGGTTGGCTGCATAACACCAACTCTATTGAAAACTTGATCCTCGTTCACAACAGGTGAGGAGTCTAGAATGGAAGAACATGAGATAGTACAATCCTAAGGATCATCAAAACACAGGGACGAAGGTTGAGGGAACAAATTCACGTGACAATTAACAGACTTTCAAGCCAAATATGTGCAGATATGAAGCCCAGGTGGGGTGGGAGTATATGACAATTCAATAGATGTGTGTGCATGATCTCACACATCACTCTATGATGGTGGAGCTATTTGATGAGGTGAAGGCAGGAAATCACTTGCGACAACCACTGTGCCTGCTTGTGATTGTGTAGCTCCATCACTGAAATGTCTGCAGTGGGGTTTGGATGGTTTCAAGGATTGCGAATTTTTAGATATGTGAAGAAGATACTCAAGTATTCCATTGAGAAATTCCCAATCAATTTCATCTTTGGGAAATCGGTATGCAAGATTAAAAAAGTGTGCGTGAAACTGTTCAACGGATTCACCGGGTCTCTTCTATAATTTCAGAATTTCTTTATTGAGTGCTTTACAGTCAAAATGATTGAAAGCATGGTTTATATCTGTGACCAGATGAGAAAGAGAATGAATAGATTTTCCAGGGAGCGTGGCAGACCAGTGCATTGGGTGCCCTCAACGCATGTAGATGAAAAAAATGCAGGTCATGTATTCTTCAAATATTCCATGTCTTTCACATGAGCCTACAACGCTGACCACATGCCTAACCAAGGCTACATAGCCTCCACCATCGTATGTTTTATGTGACAAGTTATTCGAGAGCTCTTCTGAGATTTCAAAGTTGTTTCCATAAAACATACACTCGAGAAGAGAAACTCTGTAGTTAGTCATGATAGATATGCAGAGATTCAAAATAGATTATGAGGACTCAGCTTGTCATCTGGCCCTCCTTCTAGTGCCAAAATGTTGATGGTGCTGGACCTGCCAACATGTCAGGGTATCTCCTTGGTAAGAAGTCCCAACTAGATCTCAGACCATTTGGTGTAGCAATCCCAATAGTGGGTCGTACGGTATCACCTTGACCGTGGTTGCATGTAGAGGCAAATAAGATGTCCCTGTTGGTAACAAGGGTGTGACATGTGCAACAAGCCAAGGAAGATGTATGAATGATTCTATCACACGGAGAGTGAGGTGAGTGCACCCCTTAGAAACCTGTGAAAGCACATGGTTAAGAAGGGAACACACGAGTAAGGATGCATCACAAACTGGAAGGGAAGTAAGCTGATAATCCAAAGTGATGGTTAAACCAACAACGCATTTAAGTAAGATTCATACATACACATACAAAAATAGTTTATACACACAAGTGTAAGAAAATAGATACATATTTCATTTAGAGTCAATAAGATAGCTGAAATACAATAAGACATATGCATGAAATGTGCTGGCTCTGTTATATTTAGAAGTGAAAGTTCTAATCATATAGTACAACCATGACCAACCACTAGTCCCAACAACGGAATGTTGTAGTCACTGCTGCCTGCTCCTGAAAAGAGATGTACTAGCTCTGCACTATGGATAAGCCAAGGCTCATTACAATACTCTCTAAGCTTTCTCTAAGATACTCCTATCGAAAGCTTGGCTAACCAAAAGCCTCTACAATGAGTCATGAGGTACTATATATAGCAAAGGGTGGGGTGACCCTTGACATTCCCCTTTGTGACTTTTCACCTACCCTCATGACTCTTCAACTACTCTATGGCTATTACATTCAATTATCAACACTTGAACCACTTAACAAGATGTTACATACAATCTGCACATGTACCCATGTGAGACAAAATGGCTTGAGCAAGCCATGTAAGACATCACTAACACTTAGACCATTGTGCTAAGACCAACTCTTCGATGTCCTTGCGATGATTTATGGTGGCGAACTGATGCCAAGCTTGGTCTTCCATGATGGTGTCTTTGCACTCAATGGTTACATCTTGCTGAAAGCGAACTCTTGCCTCAATTGCATTTGGGTACACTCATATGGCTCCTCTGTCCAACTCGTCTGATAACGTGCACATCATTGTCTTGAGTGCAGGTGGACCAACAACATACTGATGCATACTATTTATGCTTATATCCAAGTGTGTGTTGGTGACCATGTGCATCAACTTGTCGGAATACATGTTCAGCTCTAGTGAGACTTGCTTCTTGTCTTTGCATCGGGGAGTGTGCCCGATGGGTGGGATCGCATGTGTGTGCACAATGACATCCATGCTTCTGAATGCCCTTGGATGTGATCATCAACACTTCTCACCCCCAGCTGCTGGGTGGACCCATAACATGTATGGGCACCGTTTAATCAGCTAGTGTATGTTGCACCTCCTGTTGTGCATGTTCCCGCTACAAATCCTTCTATTGTCTGTGCAACTCATGTTATTCTTTTAGTTACTACTTCAGCACATGCAACTCCTTCTCTTTTTCTCTCTCCACATTCACATGATTCTCTCATTGCACCGTCGCATCATGGCCTCAATCTCCAAAGTTGCTTTCATCACAAATTGATCTGATGGAGCTTGCAACTTAGCTTCACCTTGACTTTACTGTGGCCATCCTGGAAACCCGACATATGAACCCCAACCTCCACGAGGTATCTAGCCCAAACATTGCTAGCCACCCCTGTTCCATTTAGTCGGCCGAGGTTGGCCTGACCAACGTTCCATTCTTGCCAATTCCCCAATTTCAGAATCCCTTGTCCCGTGACAACCTCCCCTACTAACTCCCCTCAAGGACTTAGCCCCTGCCCTTGGGGCCCAGGTCTTCCAATTTCCCCCAGCATTCTTAGAGAATTTCGAGAACCAGAATTACATTAACACATAAACACTTACAACCTCCCAACCCGTGACCCCTGGGTTTGCCAAGCAAATAAGAAACTGGAGTTTTCTCGGGTAGACTCCCTCGTGAACTAACCTAATAATCCCCGTGCGAGAGAGTAGAATGCCAAAACAAAGTGACACCCATGTAGAACCCATGGAACTTGGATTATTCCCGTAGACTTCCGCCACCAAGCTAATAACCCCGCCCAAATTTCTCTCAGCCAAAAAAATTTTGCCCCCATGAAAACCCCAATTAATAGACCAAACATAAGGAAGCATAATGGAGTATAGGAAAAACTAGTTAACATACCTGATAACTAGAAGTTGGAGTTGTTGGATCACCCTACCCTCCCAAAGCCTCTGCTCCACTTTCGTCGTCATCTCCTCTTCTCTTACAACCTCTAAGTCATTATCCTTCTCCGTGGTTAGTAAATTTGGTTGCAAGAAATTTCCACCTTCCCTCATCCGTCTTGCCTTAAACATGTTGATGACCACCGTGCCGTGCACTTCAAGCATGTGGGAGAAGGTGGCACCGTTCCTTGGTGTCCTTTTCATGATGACAACCTTAATGGCTCTATCCGCCAGCTCATACCCCGATTGGGGGAATTATTTGAGTGTGTAACATATAACTTTTTCATATTTCTATTCTCCTTACTAGTTGGGTAATTATTCTACTTTATTTAATTCTCTCTAGTTTTCTTTTCATATCCATCTATATCGATGATACCAACATTTCTTCCTAGTTAGGGTGTCTTTCCATATTATCCACAGTAGAGGAATACTTCATATTACCTGTAAAAACCCTTAAATTAAATGCTCATTCATTTAACCCACAACTTTCCTACAATAAAAAAACCAAATACACATATATAATTATACATTTTATTCACAATAATTTTAGTAGAGTTTATCCATTCACTTTCTTGAACACACCTAGAAAACAAAATAATCATAATGAAATCCTACTTATTTTATTCATAGCTCTCAACTATAGAATAAATATGTTTCACATAGATTATTCCATATATTTATATAATTATTTAAATATTCTTGAAAAATATATTAAAATCTGCCTTGTTCTATAGAAATTCCCACTGTAGATCAACATATTATGCAATATACTAAAGAAAAATATAAGATCTATTTCTACAACAAGCTTGCAGAAGCTTAATCGAATATGAGAAGGATCAAATAGAACACTTATAACTGAGAATGAGAATTCAATCACACATGAACACAGAAGAATACTCTGAGGAAAGCCTTAGCTAAAAACCCCAATCTTTGTATTATCATACAAGTGGAAATATGTCTGGATTACACAAAGTCTTAGCTCGAAAGCTATCCAGCTCTTAGTACAATCCCTCTACTAATCATAAACAGTCAAAGGCTTCTCACAAACCTTCTCCTCTACCCTCCAAGCCTCCTATTTCCTTGAGCAGTTTTTCCTGGGGTCCAGTGATTCCACTTGTGTGAATTCCTACCTCACACTACTCACTTGGCTCATAAATAACTACACAAACCTGAAGGAGATAATTCCTTCTGCATGGATAAGTTTCCTATAGGAAAAATCCTCCAACTGATAGCACAATGTCCCTTCCTCTAATCTCAACTGAGTCTTTGTTTGAATTGACATGCATGAGTTATTTATGAGAGAATATTCAGTTATCTAAAGTGCAACAGTTACATTTATGCAAGCATTAACTAACTAAAATCACAATTAATTCCAAAAACTGTTGGAACTAATCTAACTCGAATTAACTCAGTTAACTGAGCTAACTAATTACAATGCCAATTACAACTCATCCTTATCTCTTTAACTAAGGGATAAATTCAACAATTAATGGGATAATTATTGCATGTCCTCACATAGACTTCATGTTTGATTTCCTACTACTAATTAACTCAAGATGAATTATTTAATTATTAATCAAACAGTTGCTAATATCAAATTCGAATTTTACTTCTCTATTTTAGTTCAGGGACTAACTAAAATAGGAATCCATCTCGAAAGGTTATTTATACCAATGTTATTTTTAGCACTTCCATTTTTCATTACTTGTTTCTATGTCCAACATTGGTACCTGAATTGCTATTTATAGCAATGCTATTTTTATCATTTCTTGTTGCCATTTTCAAAACTCCCTCTCAACAAGAAAGGCATTCAACTCGAACTTGATCATAAACCTTTGGAATGTTCTGCATGCAACACTTCTCCTAAGTGTTATTGCTCCAGCAGCTCTAGAAACAAAAAAACTCCCAACTGACCTCTCTGTTGGGCTAGAAACATCCTCTGATGCTGAAGCTTCCTTTGCTACTGACAAATCCTCCCTCTGTGACCTATGAGCTACTACAACACTCCATGCATCTTGCACCATTGCCCACCTCTCTGTGCCATCCTGCACTAGTGCAACACTCCTGTGCCTCTCGCATTGTTGCAGCCTGCTAGCTCTGCACTGTAGCTCTCTCTGTAGATCCATCCGCATCTATCTCTACCCACTCAACTAGTCTTGCTATTCCTCATTGGGGCTCTCGTAGTAAGGTATAACAAAAAAGGTTGGGTACCTCAATGATCCTACCCTATTCCAGCCTTCTTGGGACTGCCACTCCACATCACCCCACCTCTGACCTAGAGGTATGGATGCATGTGATCCCTCTTCCCACTTGGCTCGAAATTTCCCCCTATTGGAGGTCTCTGCATGAGTAGATGCCTCCACTCGATCTCCTATCGACTTCTCTAGTTGTGGTTGCTCCAAAACCTCCTAAAGTTGCTTCACCAATTATGGCTCCTCCACAATTGTTTGAGACTTCTTCAGGCTCTGCATGTTGAGAGGTAATGTACTCTCCCTCTCAACCAACAAGTCTCCATCAATTTCCTTGCTCCTCAAGCATTTGCATGCATCTTGAACCTCAAGAGCATATAGGTTCTTGACTCGTGAACCGATATGCTTCACCTGTCTCGTGGTGATGTGTCTAAGGAAAACCTTTCCCTTATTGAAGACTACATCATAGATTTTGTCTTCCAACATTCCAATCGATACCAAGTTTTTCCTTAGTCCTAGTACATACTCTACATCGGTCAAGGTAATGCGAGCTACATGCTCCCTCTAAAAAACAACCATTCCTACACGTGAGACATTATACTTTTCATCATTACCCATCGCTAGGAGTATCTGGAGATCTTTCTCCTCCAAGGTACTGAACAAACTCTTGTTGCCGGTAATATGGAAAGAAGCTCCACTGCCAAGAAACCAACCACATCCCACCATGGATGAAAGCATGCATGTGAAGAGTGTGAAATCCAACTCGAACTGTGAGGCTAGTGCCTCACCTTCTAATCCTTCCAAGGATCCCTTCCTGGATTTCTTCAGTGGACAATTTGTAGCAAAATGGCCCACCTCATGACAATGAAAGCATCACACTTTCAATTTTTCAAACTTCTTCCCACCATGGAAAGAACTCAATTTGGGATGAGAATCCTTCTCCTTCCCTTTCTTCACCTTACTCAGTAAGGCACAATTTTCTTCATCCTCCTTGGATGAAGAAGATCCATCTTCGGTGCTTCTCCGTATCTCCTCCTGCATTAGATCCAACCAAAGTTGTTCCAAATCTGGTAGTTTCTCTCTTCCATTCACTGAGTCTTGGTAGCTATGCTAGCTCTTAGGAAGACTGAGTAGAGCTAGACTCACCATGTTGTCATCGAATGTCATTATCCCTACACTTCCAAGCTCATACCTGCAGGTGGTGAGCTTGTTTAGATATGTAGAGATCGTGTCGCCCTTTTCACACTAGATTTTCCAAAGCTTGTCTTTTAGCACTGGCTTCCTCTCATTCCTGCTATTCTTATATAGATCATTCAATGTTTTCCACATTGAAAATGGTGTCTCCTTCCCATGGAGGCTCGAGACAATGTGGTTTTGAACTCCCTCCAAGAGGATCCTCCTTTCTCTAGCCACACATTTCTTCCATTCCGCTAATTATGTAGCATCAGCCGCTGCTGGCTTGGGGAATTCTTACTCAATGAAGTCCTTTAGGCCATTATCCTCTAATACTGCTTCCATGCGATCCTTCTAGGTTATATACATCGAGCTGCCATCAAGGGCATATTCGAGTATTAAACCATTGAACGCCATTGGTGAAATTGAGATGTGATAAGAACTCAATTTCTATATTCAAGAACCTCAAACTTTGAACTTCTCCCTTCTTTTATATTTTTCTTCACTTTGATCACCTTTACTCTGATACCATGTAGAAAGTCCCACTATAGATCAATAAATTATGCAATATACTAAAGCAAAATACAAGATCTACTTCTACAACAAACTTGCGAAAGCTTAACTGAATATGAGCAAGATCAAATAGAACACATATAACTAAGAATGATAATTCAATCACACATGAGCGTGGAAAAATACTCTGGGGAAACCCTCATCTAAAAACCACGATCTCTATATTATCATACAAGTGGAAGTATGCCAGGATTACACAAAGCCTTAGCTCAAAAGCTATCTAGCTCTTAGCACAATCCCTCTACTTCTCGCAGATAGTCAAAGGCTTATCACAAACCTTCTCCTCTTCCCTCCCCCTCCTATTTCCTTGTGCAGTTTTTCCTAGGGTCCAATGCTTTCACTTATGTGAATTCCCACCTCACACTGCTCACTTGGCTCAGAAATAACTGCACAAACTTGAAGGAGATAATTCCTTTTGCGTGGATGAGTTTCCTATATAGGAAAAATCCTCCAAGTGATAGTACGGTCTCCCTTCCTTTGATCTCAACTGGGTCTCTGACTGAAATGACATGCATGAATTATTTATGAGAGAATATTCAGTTATCTGAAGTCTAACAATTAAACGCATGCATGCATTAACTAACTGAACTCACAATTAATTCCACAAACTGTTGGAACTAATCTAATTGGACTTAACTCAGTTAACTGAGCTAACTAATTACAACTCAAATTACAACTCATCCTTATCTCTTTAACTAAGCGATAAATTCCTCAATTAATGGGATAATTGTTGCATGTACTCACACAAACTTTTTGTTCGATTTCCTACAACTAATTAACTCAAGAGGAATTAATTAATTATTAATCAAATAACTACTAAGATCAAATTCAAATTTTACTTCTTTATTTTAGTTCAGGGACTAACTAAAATAGGAATCCATCCCGAAATGCTATTTATAGTAATCCTATTTTTATCACTTCCATTTTTCATTTGTTGTTGCTATGTCCAACACTGGTACCTGAAGTACTATTTATAGAAATTCTATTTTTAGCATTTCTTGTTTCCATTTTCAACATGTTCCTCCCAATCATGAAGTACGTTTCTCATTCCCTCTGAGCTCAAACTCCTCCTTGCCAGGAGAAAAACTCAATGGTTTATTAATTTTTCACAAATATTATTATAATATTTGTCTTCTAATGTTTTTGTGTTAATATGTTGTATGGAATTTGTTTCAGTGTTACTTACTATTAGCTCACAAATCTATTTCAGACTTTGACTTAACACATCTATTACTTTGTTTTTTTTTCTCTTTATATGCTTAATGTTGAAATCATATTCAATTAGGAAGGTCATCCATTTAGCCTTCCTAGAATTCATGTTAGGATGGATAAAAAAATATTTTGGACCCACATGAGCAATAATTAAGCTAAATTTGTTACCAATTAAATAATGTATCCACATCTTAAGTGTGTGGGTGATTACAGCTAGTTCAAGTTCATAAACTACATAGTTTATTTCATGATCCTTTAGTTTACGGGATTCATAAGCCACCGCATGATCTTCCTACATGAGCACACCCCCTAAACCTTCCAAAAAAGTGTCATTACAAAATACAAAGTCCTTATTAGGGTTTTTATCTTCATCATAGGTTGCAGGGTAAGATAATTTAGAGAGTCACTCTGTAAATCTGCAATAGCGTGATGTGATACCCATGAATAATCTAACATCTACTACATCCTTAGGGATTGGCCAACTAAGAATGGCCTTTACCTTTTCAGGATCCACAATTATTCCCTCTTTAGATATCACATGTCCTAGGTACTATATCCTATCTTGATAAAATTTACATTTGCTGAACTTAACGTAGAACTGATGTTCATGTAAAGTCTACAACACTATTTCTAGATGTTGTTTGTGCTCCTCTGAACCTTTTGAATAAATTTGTATGCCATCTATAAAGATTAATATGAACTTATCTGGAAATTTGCTAAAGACACTATTCATCAAGCACATAAAGGCAACAAGTGCATTTGTATGTTCAAATGGAAGAACTATAAACTCATAGTGTATGTATCAGGTATGAAATTTGTTTTTGGAATGTATTCTTCTTTAATCCTCAGCTGGTGATAACCAAATTTGAGATTTATTATAGAAAATATAGTTTCTCCCCTTACTCAAATAAATCATTAGTTCTAGGCAACAGATACTTATTTTTAATTATGAATTTATTCAACTTCTAGTAGTCAATACATAAGCTAAATGTTCATCATTATTTTAGAAAAATAGGACTCGTGCACCCCATGGTGAAACATTCGCTCTGATGTACCTTTTGTTTCATAATTCTTGTAACTGCATTGTTAACTCTACTAATTCCATTACACTCACCAATAAGGTGCTTTTGATACCAGTGCAACTCTTAGTATTAATTCTATAGAAAAATATATTTCTCTTTTTGGTGGAAAACCGAGAATATCTTAAGGAAATACATCTTGATAGCCTCAAATAAATTTCATATGATTTAAGGGTTTAGTTTGTTTATCTTGTGAGTTCTCTTCCTCTTAAATGGAAAACAATTGGAATCCTTTCATTGTATCCCTCTTTAATTGTAAAATAGATATTTGGTTCACCAAAATGAGCCTAGGTATTCCTTTTATGCTATGAGTTTCTCCATTATCTATGGTGCAAGTAACAATTTTATTAAGACAATTAATAATTTCCCTATGCCCCTCCAACCAATCCATCCCTACCAAAATGTCATACAACCCTAGTGGTAGAATGTTCAGATTCATAGTGGTTTGGTTAACATTTAGAATAACAAGGCCCTGTATTTACCCAATTTGTAAGCTTTATTTTTGTGCCAGTAACCAATTGGACCAAGCCTATTTTTTTGTACTTTTCATAATTTAATTTACATTTTTCGACAATCTAGGGAATAATATAACTCAAACTAACACTAGCTTCTATCAAAACGTAAATAGGTTGGTTTAAAATTTAATCGTCTATCTCCACCATGGTGGATTGATGTTATATTTGGCACTTTTCCAATGTTGCAATGATTCATGGAATATTCTTGGCCACACTACTAACGATGGAGGCCTCTTGAATATTGTGTAGAGTCTACACATACATTGTATTATAAGGAAAGTTTCACATAATATGGGGTCCTCCACTTCCCCATCATTTTAAGGATTCTTTATCCATGCCATTAAATTCCTTATTACTTAATTTTGTCTGTTTAGACCTGGTTTGAGTGCGTGCCTGCGTTCTTTGGGTATGGTTAATATTTTTACAGAAATTTCAACTTTGATTTCCCTTACTAAATTTTTTAAAAGGTCCAAGTTTTCCTTATTTCCCACCTTGGGAAAATTTATCCTTCTTTTTATTAGTCCATGATTTCATGTTTTCATTTTTCCTCTTAGCCTGCTAATAACAAATTCTTGCTTTTCTAATGGCCTCATCAATTATTTTGGGATTATCGCGCCCAAATTGTTCCTTAAAAGAGAGAGAAAGACAACTAATTAAGCGGTGTACCTTGGCCTTTTCCTCTCGTACGTATGGTACATATCTCGAAATATAGGTAAATTTCATCACCATCTTATCCATTGACATTTAACCAAGATTCAAGTCATGAAATTCTTTGGCCTTGTTGTCAAAATAACATTCTTATTTTCTAAATTATGTGTTGTTTTAATTTCTTCCCACCACAAGGAAGCTTTCCCTTATAACTAATATGTAGCTAATTTAGCTTCTAATTTAGTATCATAATCTTAGACTTGAAAGTACATATTAATATTAATTAGTCATGCCTCTGTTGCTTCTTCCCAATCATAGGTTGGGGGTGTAATCTTCTTGAATTCTCCTTGTAGTTCTATTTTTGGCCTTTTTCCATGCTTCAATTTTTTTTTTTTTTTTGTGAATTGTGCTCTTCCTCCTCTTCAGATTCAACTTATTTTCTTTTAGCCACCTCTTCAAAGGTCTTCTGCTTGGATGTCTCCCATTAATCCTCTTTCTCCCTTACTATTTCCACAGTTTTGGGATTGAGAGTGTGTTAGGTTTTTAATGTGTTTCTCTTGTTTTGTACTAAATTTTAACAACTAATCATCTCTTGCATTGAGGTGAACTATTTTTTTTTTCATGTCTCACCATATTTACTAATTCCACTATAGACATTTTCATTTGAGCTTGTTCACCCAGATGTATGGAGATCATGTCTTCACTAGTGTGAGTGTCTTCTTGTGGTTCTTCCATTACTTATCCCTTTTACTTACTCGTCTTCTTATTCTATGCAAAAACATTAATTCATTTTATTAAACATATTCATGGTTAGATAAAAGGATAGAATGTTGCAACCTCTTTCTCCATGATACCATATGTAAGATCCCTCCAAATTCACTCAGAAAAATAGTATGAATTTCATAGTATATTTTTTTTAAATATACTACATGCATTAATTGCCACATCAATATAATGATCCTTGAAATTAAATTGCAAATGTAAATGCTTTATTAATTTCCCACATTCTTTCTATTTCACTTGTGAAAAGTAACATTGTATTGTCTCTTCATTATAAATTTGGTTGGTCACCCAAACTTGGATAGACATGATATTGAACTTTGATTATATATTCCCTTGTTTTTTAAAGTACCCTACTACAATTTTTGGGCTATGGCTATGCTATATTATTGGTCTAGAACAATCGATCCCCATTGTTATACGAGAATAGTGTCCACACGGATGCTGCTATTCCCACTGAGATGGGTGGCTATCTTAGAAACAAACAATCAAAGTCTACTATCGATTCCTTTTATGAAAATAGATGAGAGGAGAACGAAGATGGCCAACTTGAGTCTTGCGCTCGATTCCCTCTCCTTCTTGATAGAGTTTTGCCGCTCGCTCTTTGTCTGCTCAACTTCAAAAGGACCTGTAGAATCACAGCAACATACTACTATGCAAGAAACTAAGATCTAAGTTCATAAATAATGCAGGATCAGATGTGCATTA
>APFE031084900.1:0-15212 GCA_000404065.3 Pinus taeda | reverse complement strand
GAGAAGCTTATGTAAATTTTCATTCTTTTATTAATAAATTGCTTGTAGTAGCCACGTTGGTGCAGGTCGTGGACTGTTTCCCTCTCTGAGGGTTTTAACCATGTCAAAATACTGGTGTATTGATTTGTGATCTGTTTGTGAGCGGTGTCCTTTTGGTGTTCTGTCTGAGGAACTTACCCTGTAAATTCCTACAAGATATATGATCTAACTTGGAATTTGTGTCTCATTCCTTAATCATGTAAAAATTACCAAATTGTTACCATCCACATAATGGATTGGCAGTCCACCCAAATACATGGGTACCTAACTATTGCAACTATAGACCCATATTCTACCAGAGGTTGTGCATTATATTAATTAAGCTATCCAGATCATCAAGGACACATGGATAATGGGTATGCCTTCTTAGAAGAGTCATATAGTGATATTCCCTTTACATAATACACAGATAGATATGGTTACACATTATTTGCATGCTCTGTGTCATGGAGGTAATAAGTACAAGCTTTTATAATATCACATGCTATTACAATACTCCTCCCAATTACCAACTCTAACTAATATAAAGCTCATAAACATCAATGACCAATATATATAATCTACACACACCACTCTAGACTTCCTCCAAATAAAATATGTGATTCATCTTTCCATATGGTCCTAGTTTTGATTCAATATAATAGAAGGCGTACCTTGTTTGTCCATCTCCAACCAATCTCCATTGCTACCATAAGCACTATCATTTCCATTATTTTGGATTAAATTCCAAATACTTTCTATTGTGTCTAGAACATCATTATATCCTCCCTACAGTAAACTCGTAATTCCAACTAAGAAACATCTACCAACATTGGGTGTCAAACAATATTGTTTCAATTCATATTTAACCACTATATAAACCAACCACAAGTTATGCATTGTACAAACTTTCTAGCATCTCTACAGAAATATCTTCATATTTACTCCTCCACTATGATTTACTTATAGGATTGTCATCTCAAACAACATAATAATTGGGGACCAATCATACATTTTGGCCACACATTGAGACTACACAAAATAATCAAGAACTTATTATACTCTAGGGCCTAACATCAACCTAACTATAAACATTGAACAATAGGGCATTTTATGAGCATACTTCCATCTATCAAGACATTTATGTACCCAAATAATGTTTTGACTAATTATCTAGGAGAATTTTATAGATATATAATGCATCCAAATTGGTCTTGCACTCTATACCTACTAATCAAAGGACTTATGACACCACATTCATTAAACAACCTTTCATCAGTGAACAACTAGAGGAGATAAAACCTCATGTTACAACATGCCATATCAAGCAAACCGAAGAATTCCCTTTACATCAAAAATTGTTTCATTGCAAGGCTACAATCATCATCAAAAGATAATGGTATGTGACTAAAGAATTTTCCCTACATATTTTTCTAGGGTCATAAACATACATGGTGTCTTCATATGCATCTTCAAATTATGGATTCAACATTCATCTTGGATATTCATGTGTTGCCTTTTATTTGCTATAATCTGAACATTAAAATGCTATAATCTGAACATTAAAAAATGATTGCACTCCCATATTGGGTTAAGGAAGATGAATACACTTTTTAAGTTTTGACTTCAAGACATTTTTATCACCACCATCAAAGTTCTACATCAACATGTACAAATGAAATTTGATTCAACGATTTAATCAGGCTATCAAAAAATCGTAAGGCTTTCCTACAATACAATTTGTCCTTAACTAGGACACTTAACCACCTAGAAAAACCATCAATTTAGGATACCACTTACCTCTGATCAAGGGCACGTTCCTCTATTATTGCTCATGGACCTGTTCAAATATTAGACGTAACATTTTCTTCCTAGTTAGGGCACCAAACCAACTCTTAAACTACCACAAATTTCTCGTTGTCCTTTGCTAACAAACCAACCCTTCTTCGCTATCACTCAGGCCACCTTAGGATGTTGTTCTAGCTCCTCTTTGACCATAGAACAACCCTGATATAGGGCTCAGTTAATTCTGTAATAGACTAGTAGACTTCAACCCTGTTTCCTTAAGAATATCAACCCCAAACCATGCACTTTTCTGTCCCACAAGTCTGCAGCTAGCCTCCTACTCCTACTCAAACTTGTGCCAAACAAAAACAGACCCAAAACAATCCCTTCTCAGCCTTGACCTTGACCTCTTGAGTTGTGGCTACTTTACATGCTCTCCACAATGAGCATTTGGATTTGGGTTGGTGAGAATTAGCCTCCTTCTCATCACAAATGATACTCATCTTTATTTATTTATCTACAGATTATACATAAATCACCAACCTAAATACATATGTAAATCACACCATATTGCAGCAGTGTCAATTTAATTGCCTGCACACTAGAGCTTTCTTCCAAATTCTCCCCGGCCTGCAGAAATATCCTTTTTCAGGAGCACAGTGTTTATCTTCTCTGCACTTGCACATCTTATCTAATGTGCATCCGTCTCTCAACTGCTCCACTCCTTGCCCTCCAATCCCGAACAGCCCATCTGTCCACTCATTAGAAAACACTCCTTCCGAATCATATCTATTCTTTACTTGCAAAAACTTCTCCAAATTCACTGCCCGCTTGGCTAACCCTCCGAACAAGTAACCGCCATTCTTACCCCACTGCAGTGTCCCGCCATGCTTCTCGACCACCACCTGCTCTATCTCTTCGTACACATCTTCGTTCACATCTCTATATTTATATGTTAAAATTTTAGACCAATTAAATAATTAAAAATACAATAAATTTTTTAAATGGTTTAATATAATATTAATTTTGACATTAGAATATATTTCAATACCGAACAAAGAAATCATACATTTTTAAGTGTAATTTATTTAATTGTTAATATAAAATAAAATTTGTGATATTTAAAAAAATTATAATAATATAATATTTATGTAAATTTATAAAAAATGTTTTAATGCTTCGTATATTGGATGATTTAAATATATTATAAGTTTTGATAAAAGTTTTTGTTCTAGAGATTTAGAGAATGTTAATTAATAAAATTAAAACATTTTAGATAGACAAAAGGTCTTTATAATACAATTCTTTTATATAAACTATACTTCATATATAAAATATTTATTTTATATTAAGTTAAATATTTTAATTTTTAATATTAAAGTCAAAATATTTTAAAATAAAATATTTAATTTTTAATTAAGTAAAATCAAATATTATAATTTCGAGTTTAAATATATCATGTTTTCTCTATTATATAGTTTATATATATATATAATATATATATAATATATCATATATATATTTAAATTGTAATTTTAATCAGATTAAATCTCTTAATCTGTGAATTTTTTGAAGTTTAACCCTTCAAAATACGTTTGCAGGGTAAATAAGTGATGAAAATGGATTTATACTGGATTCTTATCCTATCCTATTAAGCGCGGCCCAGTTATTAAAATCAACAAAACATTATTCTCAACCAAACAAATGGGAAATCCGTAAATACTTACTCAGCTAATCAGAATATTTAACGCTGGCTACGCTAGATGGCAAAATGCCCAATGCCAACGTTGAGGCCGTCACCGGGAACTTCAATTGAAACTCGATTGATCGATCGAAACCACACCTTTTGATGAAAGGGAAACCATATTAGATCTGCGAAATCATCAGGAAATGGACCTCTGCATTTTCTAGCTTCTTATCATCACTTAGATTTGGCATACTTAATGAACACTTGAAAATGGGTTGCAGAGCAAAGGTGACTTGTGAGATTACTCCCAACGTTCCTAGAGATAATCTTGCAGCCTTTAGCTCATCTTCATCTCTTTCGGTACTCAAGCTCATGACTTTGTTGTACCCCTCTGATGGAGATGCAGGCACCACCAATCTCATACCCACCACGTATTCATAAACGCCGCTTCCTCTGCCCATTATACTGCTGCCGTGGGCTCCCGTAGAAACAACGCTCGCTACAGAAACTTTGTTCCAGTAAATCATGGCGTGAAGAGCGAGACCTTCCTTCGCAGCTTCCTCAACAACGTCTCTCATCATGGTGCCGCCTTGGACTGTAATAGTCATGACACCCTCGTTCACTCCAATGACGGATGCATAGTTTTCGGTTGAGATAATCAATCCATGGTCTCCAACACACACTAGCTTTGAGAGGCTATGAGCCAGAGTGCTTACCACTTTGATCTTCTGCTTCTTTTTCACAGCCCGGGCAACAGCATGCAGAATCTCGGCTTCTGTTTTGGGTGAGACAGCCTCTGCAGCTCTGCAAATGCTGCAATCCTCCCAAATGCATTGATAATTAAAGATCTAGCATCCTCCTCCATTTCTTTTGCATTGGATTGAGGGAGGAGGCGGGCACAACGCCTGGAGGCATGATGGACAATGAAGGAGAAATAGAAGTAGGGCAAGTAATTTGTGCCCATCACTACACGGATTATTGGATTCATCTTCTTCTTCTTGTAGTTGTGTTCAATATGACGGTGAGTGTGAGTTTATATAAGCGTTGTAGACCAGGTTGCCGTGGCGAAATGCAGAGGATCAGATTGTTATTCCCCAAAATTTTAATATATATTAAATTTAAGGTGAATTAAATTTTTTTGTAAGTTTAGCAGGACTATATTTTTATTATGTCTAATATATCACCTTAATTTTGATGATCATCTATCTAAAACCCATAAATATTATTTTTAAATTGACGAAGAGCAAGTTACATGGAATGAATTCCAAAAGCATTTCAAAGAAAAGTATCTAAGTGAACGTTATTATGATGAAAAAACAAAATAATTTCATGAGTTAAGGTTGTGAACCTTAACCATGGATGAATATGTGACACTATTCACCTTCTTGCTGCGCTATGTGCCTTATATGCAAGAGGAAAAGGCCAAAATTCAGCATTCATTAGTAGCCCAGAGCCTTGTTTCCCTGAACCTTAGGCCCTTCAGTCCTTCGGTACTTCCACCTCATGATCCTTCCACCTCCTCGTCCCTCTGGTCCTCCATCCCTCTGGTCCTTCCACCGCCTCGCCCTTCGGTCCTTCGACCCATTCGACCCTTCACCATTTGGTGATCCCAAGACCTAGAACCTTCGGTTCCTTGGACCTTTGGTCATTTTTGACCCTCGGCCCATCGGACAATTCCCTTCGGCCCCTTGGACCCTTCACCATTTGGTGATTTCGAGAGCTAGAACCTTCGGTTCCTTGAACCTTTGGTCATTTTGGATCCTTATTAGGGGAATTTTTTTTACTGGAATTTTTTTAATGCCACTTGCGCCTATCATCTTATGACTTAGAAACTTGAGTTTGACTACCCAAAAACAATGGATGATGCAGTGCGGAAAGCCCGCATCTGCTACCAGCAAATGAAACAGAAAATGAAGGACCTAAAGGAGGGTCGAATAGGAAAGGCAGAGGCCTGATCCCAAATAGACACCCAATTTTTCTAATAGAATAAATATACAACAAAAACCTCTCAGCAAATTCCTAGCAAGGAATTAACCCAAAGCTGCATATTCTAAAAACAGACAGTCATAACAAGTTATAAAATCTGTTAATGACTAGCAGTCAAAACCGTCGTTGCAATGCTGGGGGTGCAGAGAACCCCACTATTACAAAAATTGTCTGCATAAGGCAAGGACAGAACAACTATCAAATATGCAAGAAGCATCCACGGTTGGAGAAGTGGAAAGGAGCATGCCCAGGATTAATGCTGCTTTGGATGATCACCAAGTAGAATATCAACCCACCATGATCGAATGTGAAGGTATGATTGCTAAGAATCCTGTTTATGTTTGATTTGATCCCGATGCTAGCTTAATCTATGTTAGTCCTAAGATTGTAGACAAGTGTCAATTGCAAAGCAGTAAGTTCCCAAAATCATGGCTAGTTCAATTAGCCGCCGAGACAAAAAAAGGGTAATTGCAAAAACAAAACATTGCCCCATAACAATTTAAGGACAAGCCATTTACATTGACCTTAATATACTTCCTCTGGGTTCATATGACATTTTAATCGGGATGGATTGGTTGGAAAAATGTTGGTCCCTTATTGATAGCAAACAAAAAACTGTCAGTTTTATCGTTGAATTAGGCTAAAGGAAGGAACTTCAAGGGATTAAAACCAATACCAAGTTATGTCCTATCACTACTAGTCAGCTAGGAAAATGTATTAGGAAGGGTTGTCAAATATATGTTGTTCAGGTGGGATTTACAAACACCAAAAATAAAATGACCTCCTTGGAAAACATTCCTGTCATTCAGGAATTTGTTGGTGTATTTCCTTAACCCATTCTAGGATTACCACCAAAGTGTGATATTGATTTCACCATTGAACTAATTCTAGGTGCAACCCCTGTATCCAAGGCCCCTTATCGCATGAGTATACCTGAATTAACAAAACTCAAAATGCAACTTCAGGAGGTTCTAGACAAAAAGTATATCCGCCCCAATGTGTCCCCTTGGGGAGCCCCCATACTCTTTGTACGTAAAAAACATGGGACACTGAGATTATGCATTGATTATCATCAATTAAATAAAATGACCATCAAGAATAAATATCCTTTACCACGTATCGATAATCTATTTGATTAGGAGGAGCATAAAGAACATTTGATAATAGTATTGCAAACTATGTGGGAAAATCAGTTTTATGCTAAATTTAGCAAGTGTGACTTTTTCAAAGATTGGATTCAATACTTGGGTCACGTTATATCAGCAGATGGAATAGCGGTGGACCCAAAGAATATCAAAACCATTATGAAATGGATAGCTCCAAAGAATGTTGCTGATATCATATCATTCCTGGGTTTCACCAGGTACTACCGTCGGTTCATCAAGGGATTATCAAAAATCACCTTACCAATGATCTCTTTACTAAAAAAGGGACGTGATTTCCAATGGACATTCGAGTGTCAACAAAGCTTTGAAATACTAAAACACCCGCTTACCACTGCACCTGTGTTAATGGTAGTAGATCTAGAAAATTCTTTCGTGGTTTGCACGGATGCGAGTAAAGAAGGTGTTGGCAGAGTGCCAACACAAGAAGGAAAGGTCATTATTTATGAATCACGGATGTTGGAGTATGAACAACGATATTCTGCTTATGACCTTGAATTGACAGCGATAGTGCATGCACTTAAAATGTGGCGATACTACCTGTTGGGGAAGAAATTTATGTTGTTAACAGATCATAGCAGCCTTACAATTTTCTTCAACCAGTCTAGTTTAAATGCTCGACAGGCCATATGGACAACATTTTTAAGTGAGTTTGATTTAAAAATGAAACATCTTAAACGGAAGGAGAATTGAGTGGTTGACGCATTGAGCAGAAAAGTACATTATATTTATGAGGTCCAAATTAGTCAAGTACGCTCAAACATTCCTAAAATCATAAATGAAGCATCTATCAAAAATCCAGAGTACACTATTCTTTGGTAGCAGACAAAGGAATCTTTTTTGAAAAAGGAAAAAACATATTTCAAAATAAATTCTGACAACATCCTTACCTTCAAGGATAGAATTTATGTTCCTAACCAAAACTTTGTTAAACAATTGATATTGGATGAGTTTCACAAGAAACCATGTGCTGGCCACCCAGGTTACCAGAAACTATTTTTAGCCATCAAGAAAGGGTATTTTTGGCCTGGGTTAAGGAAGGATGTTACTGAGTAATTGTCCAAATGTTTGGAGTGTCAGATAGTGAAGGAAGAAAATCAACATCCCGCGGGTTTGTTGCAAACATTGCCCATTCTGGAATGGAAATGGAAGACCATATCCCTAGACTTCATCACAGTCTTACCTCACACCATGAAGTAGCACGAGTCAATTATGGTGCTAGTATACAAATTGAGCAAAACTGCTCACTTCATACCTGTGAAATCCACTTACAAAATTGTGGAAATCATAGACATAATTATAAAGGAAAATTTTCACCTACACAGAATACCCAAGGTGGTGATTTCCAATAGGGATGTAAAATTTACATCCACATTGTGGAAAAATCTCTTTTCGGGATGGGTACTCAACTCCAATTTAGTACTGTCTACTGGTGAGCACCAGTATTGCAGCAATAATGCTGCAACTCCTGGGGCTTCCTACTTTACTTTTATCAACCTGGTAGTTCGTAACAAACTTGGAAGTGACAGTGTTGTATACACAAGTACTAGCTCTTACTGCAGGCTGTCACTTGGTCAACTCGCCAAGATCACTAGGGGCTGAAGCCAACTTCTATAAATTCTCAGAAGAATTTTTTAACTGCGATGAAAGAAAGCTAACTCTACAAGGACTATTCTACTTGCAGAAAGAGGAAGAACACTGGAATGTAGGGCAAACCCTAGCAAACCCTAATTTATCCAACTAACCCTACTTTTGCAGAAAAAGAGATAGAAATAGATGAGATGAATGCCATTCACTAATGGGAAGGTGAATTACATCTATTTAAACTACTTCTGAAAGAAAATGAGAAAAGAACATCTTTTTGTATTTTTATGTGTTTTATGTGAAATTGTTATGCATGAGCTTTTGTCTGTTTGTGACTGTGGTAGAGGTTTGGTGGCCATGGAGGATGGATTTGGTTTTTGCAGAGGTGGAGGAAGGTGTGGAGAGGTCCTAAGAAGCCCCTAGTACCCTTCTGAAGACTTCCCTTGCAATTAGACTTCGAAAAATCACTCACAGGAAATTTTACAGGAGGCTGCAGGGATCTACAGGAGGAGGCCGAGAGCTGTTTTTGGAGGTTTTGAAGGTGGAAAAATGATGGGAAAGGGTAATTGAAGGCTAGATGAAAGTGTTGAGGTGTCTGGAGCTTGTCAAGGAAGATCAAGAGGGAACATGATGGTTGGATTTGTTCAAATGGCAAGAGGGAAGCTTATGGAGAAAAATGCAGAAATTAGGGCAGATTAGTGAAATGTTGCGAATGACTTGGTAAATCTATGAGAAGTGAGTGAATGTTGGCTGCTTTCTGGATGTATGGTGAGCTGAGGTGTCCTGCAAGAGATCTGCACATCTACTTACAAAAACTAATCAAAGAAAGGACTAGTTATACCATGAAAACAGAAACTTCTCTAGTTTGACCTAATTTCTAACCTACAAACAAAAAAAGTTGAACAATAACCTTTGAACAGAAAAGCATACAAAGAGATCTATTGTAAAATAATAGGAAATGATCTAGGCAACTGAATCTGAAGCAACACATTAACTTTTGAATCAAGTCATCACACTAGAAATTGCATGGAAGAGCAAAACTGTGTTTTTGGTGGCAACAATGGTGCCATGACCTCAAATCATGATCCCAGGAAGGGAGAAAAGAGATCACGACCTGTTGTTTACCTTTCTGAATCTTAGGCTATCACTGTGTGAACCTACTTCAGCAACTGAAACAAAAGCAACTATGCAAACCATCCAAAGCAACCTATTCTAAACAAGGTAAAATGAATCTATGTAACAGAAATTAACTTATGAGTTGAAGCAAAAACATATAAGTACAAAGAAAGAGGTGTTGGGCAGCTTGGGTTGGGCCCTAACCCAAGAGCTTCAGCCCTCTAAAAGAAATCAATGTTGGCTCAGAAAATATGTCATCTCCATTACCAAAATAAAAGTCACATTACATAAACTGTTCACAGAAAACAAGCTCGAAAATGAGATAAACAAGAGCTGTACAAAAGTGCGAAAATTCTACTAATAATTGGCTAACCTATTGAGGCTCTAAACCCCTTTATTTATACAAATGGAGTCCTCCAACAACCTTCCTAAAATCAAGGAGCTCGGCTTCCCAGAACTGGAGATAAACAACAGTTCTTCTTTACTTGCTCGACTGCCCCTTAGATGCATCAATGTGGCTGTTTGTGCTTCGAGTTGCTGATGGAGGATTCGAGGAAAGGGGTCATAAATGAAGGATACACCCCCCTACAAATTCTCTTCTCTGTTTTCCTTGAATATTTTTTGCTATTTGCTCATAAATCCTTTGACTTTGTCTAAAATTGACCAAAAAATCTGCATAAAGCACACATTAGACTACATGGAAAAATGACTAACCCAATTCACTCTATTAACATAAATATAATAAAAAACATGTAATAAATTAATGAGAATGGTGGATTAAGTCAAATTAAGAGGCAAAATGAGCCCATATAATTACCCATTTCTGGGGCTCATCATCAACCACCTACTGAATGTGTTGCTCATCCTCTGAGCAACTAATCTATCTCCTCATCCTTGATGCCCTTTATGACGTTCCCGACATTCCATGCCTCAGATGTGGGATCCTCCTCTCTATCATGGAACCTAACTTTTCCATCCACCTTTTCCCACTGTTTTTGTTCTTATTTTTCTTTTACACCTTCCAGTAGTCCTAGCAGTAGTCGAGGATTAAACTTGAGACCAATCCAATGAGCCTTCAAATTTTGCATAGAGTGCTTATAGAGTGGCACTCTTTTTAAGGCCTCTCTCATCCTATTTGGGGAGTGGTACTCCCTAATCTGTAGGCTGTGGGGCAGTGCGTTCCACCTTCTCATGCAGGCATGAATGCAATCATCCCCAAGCAATCTCTCCATGTCATCAAAATGTCCAATCACCTGGGCTTAATCATTGATGTACTTAATGGCCCTTTGAGGATCAGCTGCAAGCTTCTGGTGTGCACTAATGAGAGCCATAAGGTGTGATGGTTCAGCTCTAATCATTAAAGGTTCATTTTGTTCCTTTGTCATCAACCTCTGAATTTCTACTGCTCTTTTGTGTTCATGACTCATCCAGGATACCATGGCTATCAACTGCAAATCACCCAACCTCTCATTAGGGTCCCATAGGTTCATATCATTAAGGATCATGTTATGTAAATAAAACTCTGCCAACTTCGCCTTGTCCTCTGCTGAACTATTTTCACATAAATCTATGAACTGTCCATAATCCTAGAAAGGTATGGTGCCCCTTTGGGCCAAAGTTTTGATTTGGAATTGCAGTGGCTGATCTTTGAGGTAGACCCCATAAGATTTGGCTGGGTGTCTGCATTGTAGTGCTTCCAAAACCCAGTTGGCCATGCAGGCTAACTAGGCTTCTCTTTCCTGTAGTTGTCTCCTTGATATTAATATTTCATTTTCTGCCTGAGGTTCCCTTTCTTGCAGCTACTTCTTTAAAATTTCATTTTCTGCCTCCAATTGAGCTCTTCTAATGTTTTCTGTATGCCTGCCCATGCTCAATTCTTTTCCCATTTTCCTCAATTTGTTTTCCATGTGCCTAATGTCTTCCACCCCTTTTGATTTTGCAATCTGCATCCATGTATGGGTCCTTACTCTTTCCTTTTCCAGCTCAGAGAAGAGAGGGATTGCAAAATTTTGTGGGATGATTTTCCCTCCTTCCAGAAGGTTGTAGTAAGAGCCTAAATTAGGCTAAGGGTCAGGCTCTGGTATCTCTTTTGCCTTATCTTTCTCCTTGGTTTGTTTTTCTACCTTCTTTTCAAGATTCTCAGTCTCTTGAAGCTTTGTCAATGTCTCCTGTAGAGAAGTCTACGCCTCCTGTAGCATTGTTTTAGAGTCTATAAGTTTGATCCTTTCTTTCCAAGTAGAAGCTCTAGGGTTTCCCCTTTCATAGGTAATGGGGGTTTTGGATGGAGATTCCTCCTTTTTGGCAGTAGGGGCATCTTCAATGATGATGGGCTCCTTTGAAGGTGGCTGAAGCTTCCCCATCTTTATTCTGGTGCTTTTTCGAGCCTTGAAGTACATGGATTTTTGTCTTTTCCTTTTTCCTTTGGGCTTGGCTGGAGCACTAAGTGTAGCAAAAACAGCTGCTACCTCCCTTGCTAGTGTCTCAAGAGACACTTCTTCCTGCTTTGCTTCTTTTTCTTCATCTGTTGTTTTTCCTATTTCTGCTGGTTTTGCTTCTGCGGTCTCTAATTTTGTTTTCTCCTCTTCTTGCTTAGTTTCTGCTTTTCCTCTGGAAACCTTTTTCTGAACCGTCTTAAGCTTCTTCCCTTTGGTTCTTGGCCTCTTCTTTTTCTCTGCTGTGGTTTTACCCTTTTTTGCTTTTGATTCTTTCTTATTTTCTGCTTTAGGCTCATCTTTGGTGGTGTCATGTTTCTCCTTCCCTATCTGGTTTTCTTCTTTTTCTGTGTGGGGTTCCTCTTCTTCCATTTGAGTGTTCTTTTCTTCTTCATGGATTTCCTTCTCAGCTTCCCCTTTTTGTTCTTCCTCTTCACTTTCAGCTGGACTAAGGTCATAGATGAGAGTTTTTATATCATCCTCTTTAGTCATGTTTATGAAAATCTCTTAGGTTATGGGGATTGTGAAAGTGTGGAGGGCATCCTCCACCAACAATTTAATTAGCTCATGGTGAGCCAATTGGTCTAGAACTCCTTCCTTCAATTTGGTGCTAGATTCTATCAAGGATTGGAGGAGAAAATATGGAATACTGAGTTTTCGGGATGCAGGAAGGTCCATGCGATATCTTAGTTCATGTAACAGTCTGAAATGGTACCCACAAACTATGTTGTATCTTCCTACATAGGAGATGTATTTCATAATATGATAACTGACCTCATTCTACGGGTAAGGTATACTTTTTCTCTTAATGGCATTCTTGTCCTCCACAGGATGTTCATTAGGCTGGAAAAAGGTTTTCTTGGCAACTTGAACTAGTGGTTTTTCTTCCTTGCTCTAGGGTAGTCCAAGTGGGAGGCTGGTAATACTGTTGATGAACTCTGGGGTGATTTCTATAGTTAGACCCCTGAAACTGACAGTGGCATGGGTTTTTGAGTGAGGTTTTAAAGAAAATGTAATTTCCTTTGTGACTTCATCATCATATCCATGGAACATTTCAAAGAAAGGCATCCAATTTTCTCTAGTGAAGAGGGCTACCACTTTTGGATGTTCATGTAGCTTAGTTGAATTCAGAGGCTCCTTCCTCATAAAACCCCCTGTCATGATGTTCAGAGATTGCTAGAATATCTCAGGTGAGGAGGAAGGCAACAAGTTTCAAACCCGAAAACAGAGGAACAGCTGAGGTTTTCTTTCAAGAAACATGGAGAGAGTTTTTGTGTTCTTTCTCTTAAACAAAGACAAATTGCAATTTTCCTTCCTTCCAAACTCCGTTCTCTAGACTCACATTACTTCTCTGTCTGTTTGAGGGAAACAATACCTTAAAAAAAAAAGAGAACATACAGAACTATGTTTTTTCCTTTTTACAAAATAAGCAGACTACCAAATGCAAGTTCACTCTTTACAGGCTTAATTTTCTAGAGTTGCATCATCTCTTTACATAGGAGAATACCACGGAAGAGAAAGAGATAGTATTTCAGTGCAGAGAGCAAATGGAGAAACTGTATATACACACACATACACACACACACACACACACACACACACACACATATATATATATTTAAAAACACAAGCAGACTCTGTTCTCACTTTCCTTCCCTTTTCAGCTCAATGCCTCGCTTGGAATCACACCACCCTTTGTATATATGGAAATGCAAAGTGGGTTTTCACCGAGCCTACCTCTTCGAGCTCGAATTTGCCATAAAACCCTGAATTTTTCTTTGCGATGCTGCTCACTGGCCCTCCTGTAGAAAGGCTTCTGTAGGACTATGTTTCTGCTCTTGTAGAGCCCGATAAGTGGGTAGGTCCTGAAAATGATAGAATTCGGCTGTTTTGATGCTCTAGAGGTGGTAGGTAGGTTGCTACAGTCGAGAGATCGTCGACACAAATGAGAACAAAGGTGGTGAAGGCGGTCGACTACAACGTACTTAAGCTTCTGGGAGCATTCTGCATTGATGAGGTGCAGTGGCAGGAAGGGTACGTTACCCTCATCCAGACCGTTGGTCCCTACTTTACTGTCATTATGAAACTTTTATGCCACCTGCCGCAATCATTTCAATCATTCCCATTAGATTCCGCCACTACCTGTTTTGAGATTTTCTTGAGTTGACTGAACACACGTGCTGAGTACACCCGCTGAGCGTTGTTTGAACTGGACGAGGGTGGCCAGTTAGCTGGCCACCAATCTAGTTTAATCGCAGCCATCTCACTTGTTCATGCAGTTTTTAAATTATACCCATGCAACAAGGAACGGGTTTAGTCACTTACCTGTTAGTCGAGAATTGTGTGCTACCGTGTTGTTGCATGCTCAAACTTGGGCGTTCTATCCATGGATTTCTGCTATTGGCACTCGTGGCTTCTGGATTGGTGGCTCAGCTACCTTGTATCGGTGATCTTCAATCAGGATCTGATTCCTTGCACGTTCTACACATCTGTGGTTGCACTGACGTTGCCTCTGGAGCTCGATTTTTAAGGGGATCAGCTGCTACAAGAATCCTATAGGATTTCCTGTAGCTGCTTCTCTCTGTAAAACTTTTCGCTGAGGCTTGAGTAGGGACTGGAGAGGCAGCTGAGGAAGATTTTGTCAGTCATGGAAAAGCAGCTGGTATGCACTAGGTAAGAGTTAAGGACGCTACTTGTTTATTCTTCATTTTTATAAAAAAACAAAAATACTGGATTTCTGTGTTTTCTATGCAGGGAAGAAAGAAGCGAGTAGAAATGTAGTGGTGCAAGTATGGAATGGAGAGTTATGAGAATGAATGGCGGTAGGGGGTCCAAAGGTATTTTGGACAAGTTTCTAGCCCTTTGATCCTTTTCTTGACTTGATTTCAAGATCTCTGTGATTTCTACAGGAACCTCCTGCAGAATGCACAGAGCCTCCTGTAGGATGCAAAGTTTTCCAGAAAAAGTGAGACCAGGGACTAGAAAAACACAATAGCGATGGAGAAAGGGTCTATCAAAGGTGTACTCAGCTTCATTGTGTCCCTTTTTCTTTTGTGGCCCTCCTGCAACCTGCAATGCATTCAAAAGAAGTTAGTTTTTATGTTTATGTTTTTTTTTTCTTTTTGTGTCTTTTTTTTTTTTTTAAGAGAGAGTTAGGGCGCCTCCAGGAGGTTTTCACCCCACCTGCCTACCCTGGGTACCTCCAGGGGGAGGTTTTCACCCAGGGATCTTTATTCTCCTCATTTTTTCTTTTCCATTTTTATTTTTTTTAGGGAATGGGTGGAGTGGAGGTAGAGACTTGCTCCACTACCAACATTGTTTTACTCATATTTTCAATGAATTCTTGCTTGGAGAGGGGCTTCCTGTAGATTTTCAACCTATGCCCATTGAAGCGCATGGGGATGGCTTCTTCATCGATGGTCTTGATCAGAACTGAATCAT
>APFE031084890.1:0-17620 GCA_000404065.3 Pinus taeda | reverse complement strand
CTAACCCCCCGGTTCACTACATAGGTTAGTCGTGGAAAGAATATAACACAACCCAACACCAACATCAAAGGTGCTATGACAGGGAGAAATTTTTATGAAGCTATCAGCAATATAAGTTTTATCCAACACGAGATAAAACACATTTTTGCAGTAAAACCCACTTTTTCTCGATATACTGAGGTAGATGAGATCTACCACAAGGTAACAAACATTTCTATTCTAGATGAAGAGGGGTGGGATAAGCTATGTGAATTCCAGGATTAAAAAGACAGGTCAGTTTCACTAGCGCAGCACCCAAATAGTGGCCACTCAACAACTATTCTCCTCCAAAGAAGGGCAAAATGTCCAGATCACTTCACCATATTCATTCCCGTTGATCGCATTATTTCTTTTTTGTTAGTTCAAAGTTATTAATAGAATGTCATGTCACTCAGGCATTAATTGTAATATTTTTGTCAATTTTGTTTAAATACTTCATTCTGTCAAAGTATTCAGGGTTGAACCCTTGAACGAGTTATCAAGCAGATTTGTACTACGCTAGAGCATTTTTGAGATAATAAAAGATTCTGGATTTTCCTCATATGCTCTGTCTCTAAGTGAGTTGTATTTCATCTTGTTTATTCATTATGTCTTCTTCATATAAATTAAGTCTTTTTCAACAATCTGATTTAAAATTTAATTGAATTTTAGTTTTAGTTTATATCCTCTGTGAAGTTATACTTTAAATAAGAGATAAATTTACAGAACTATTTGTTATTGTAAATTCCTCTTTGAGCATAAACTGCACTAGGTCTCTGTGATAGTCTAGTTATATTTTGTTGATTAAGAAAACACAGTTTTCTAATTTATACTTATAAATGGTTAAATACTTAGTTTGAATATTAAACCAATTATACTTCTCCATATTCTACTTATCCATCCCACCAAAATGAAAATAACCATATGCATTTAAATAACAACCTTTTATTTTATTAAGAATCTATTTAAGTCTAAAGCTCATGTTTATAAACAGTTCACTAGTCATCCAATAATTTAAAACAACAAAACATTATAGATGCTTTGGCATAAATAATTGACCTTAGGTTATCTCAAAGAACAACCCTAAGTTTCCAAGTTTCTTAAGTAGGGAAATGAGCTAGTTGGCTAGGGCCTAGCCAGCCATTGTGTGACGGATCCTTGGTGTGCATGTTTAACTAAGTTTGATCTTACCTTTTTGAAATCTTTCTTTTCGAATCTTAGTATTATTTCTACCTTGATCGTGCAAGCACGTTATTCCTACACTATTGCATTTACAGTTCTACAATTTGATTTCTTTGGTTCATTACAACGAATTCTTTCATTCTTTTTTGTCATAAGAATCTTGATGCATTTTTGCAAGTGAGTGTTCATATTTTAGAAGTATTCTTGATATTCTGGATTAAATATGCTTTGGTAATTAAGGTATGAATGTTGTTATAACGCATTAATCTGTACCTGCACTTTACACTTTTAAAGGATCGAACTCCACATCTAATTATTTCAAAGTGAACCTTTCTGAATTAAGAAGATTAAAAAGGCAGATCAGATTTATGTGAATAACTATTACATGGATAACGCCTGTTGTCACAGTTAGATGATTTCTTTAGTTGCATGGAAAATTTCCTTGATTGAAGAAAAGTGTGCTTTGACTTTTGAAGTTAATTCTTGTTTTGAAGTTAAGTTGGTTTGAAGCATCTTTCTGTTTGTGAAAGCTATTTCAAAGTTCTGTTCACCTTTGCAAATCTTTTTCTTAAGTTAACACACTCTTTATTCCTTTATGAAATAAATTTGGAAACTTGGTGCAGGAATCTCTGTTCCAATACAAGAATCAATATCCTGATACAGGAACAAAGTGCTCTAGTCCTAAGACTTAGAGCCCCTACATGAGGAAATAAATATTCAGTACAAGTGTGAAATATACTTCCAGCATATAAAATTTGTTCCGATATTGGTGCAAGAATATTGCAGGAGTATAGGAATAACAGCTCAGTGCAAGAAGAAATATCTATAAAGAAGTCAGATATCTAAGTATCGGGTGATGCAATGAGTGCTAAGTGAACTATTCAAAAATCATGAGAAATTAGTCAGTTACGACTACCTCTCATGGAAATGGTCATACGTTTGAATGACTTACTTAACGCAGTTGAATCCCAAAATGATATCTAAGTCAGATATCTTCAAGGGTCCAATTATTAATCTTACATACAACTATACTAAAGATAGACATAGATTTCCATTTCAATTAATCAGGATTGCTTACAAGAGTTTTAAAGTTCCTTTTATTTATTTCTTCGCAAAAGTACTTTCTTTTATATTCCAACACTAGAATTTCTTTGGTGTAAATTGTCAGGTGATCTTTTCTTTTCAATTCTACAAGATTGTAATTAAGGAAGTAGGAATAGAGTTGGGAAAATTTCATATCATTTCCGGCATATCCTATGCTTCGCCTCTAATTTTATGAAACCCCTGGGTTGACAATTAAGTGTTGAAGGAGTCTACTTAACCGCAATTCCTGCACCCAACACACTACCTGCCTGAACTATGAAAATTTTTACCTCAGTGATCACTGTGCAATTTTTTCCCTCACTTGTCACTGTGAAATTTTTTCCCTCAATGGGCACTGCGCAAATTTTTTCCTCAGTGGTAACTGCACAAATTTTTCCTTGAGTGGTCACTACACAAATTTTTAGCTCAATTGACACTATAAAAAAATTTCCCTTAGTGGTCACTGAGCAAATTTCTCCCTTAGTGGTCACTACACAAATTTCTCCCTCAGTGATCAGTGCAAAAATTTCTCCCTTAGTGGCCACTTCACAAATTTCTTCCTCAGTGGTCACTATGCAAATTTTTTCCTCGATGGTCACTATGCAAAATTTTCCCTCAGTTTGGTTTGAGTTGCACACTCCATAGTCCTAGTGATTAATTTTGAACCCTGACTACCCAAACTGCACAATCCCAGTGACCACTGTTCATTTTTTCTCCTTAGTGAGGACTCTGCTAAAAAGTTCCTCAATCAATCCTAAGTTCCACTCTGCGCAGTCTCAATGATCATCCTCTCTCCATGTCACCTAGAATTGCGCAATGTGCAGTTATTGGGCCCTCTCTCCTAGCATGTCACCTATCCCTGGCTTAGTTCATGGATAATAATGCATAATCTTAGGATAGGGAAGTTTTGTATTGATCTCATCCTGTCATGAGTGAATTTCAAGAATATGTAAACTATCAAGTCATGGTGAGATGATAAAGAGAGAGAAGGAGGAGGCAAGCATGCTTTAAGACTCACTTGCAGTTGAACGGAAAAAGGAACCTATCAAGAGAAAGAAAAACGAACACATGTATGAAACCACCTCTCAAGACTGAAGATCATTGAATACCCCGCGTCATCAAGATATGCGGAGGAGAAGAGAGAGAACACCCAAGAACACATATATCACTCAGCAGCAACATCGGCTTGACATTGCTACCTCAGCAAGCCAATCCATGTCAGTGATTTCATGTCAATTCATGTCATGAGTTTTCAAAGGCCACATCACTATTATGAGCCATGTATATTTTAAATCAAATTTAATGTAAATTGGAAGTCCAATGGACACACATGAATATGAAGAGTCATGTTAGTTGAAAAGTTATAGGAATTTGAACAGTCATGAGGATAGTCAAAGATTCACAAGGGTCAAGCATCACCCCTTGGTTATATATACCCCCTCATTGTATGAGAAAAGGACTTTTTCACCTTGGCTCCTCCTGTAACGCATAGAGAGTTTTAATCAGTTCTTTGAGGAGAAAGGAGTGGCTCCAATGTCCCACTACTGGGGCTAGTGATGTATAATGTAAATATGTGTCTTCAAACTTTTTCTTAATTACAGAAGCCTTTTCAAGCCAACACTTTTCCTTGCATGACTTATGGATGTTTGTAATACTATTCTGTGAGCATTTGTATTTCATGTTCGTTTTTGCAAGTACTAAGATAGTTGAACTATTTCAGTTGCTTTAGTGCTTATATTGTTTGGATTGTGTTGTAATGGTTGTTACTATTGTCTCATCCTCATGAACTATTCCACAAGATACTAGACAGGCCTTTACTTATTCATCGTTTGTAACACTCGTCACATCCATTGTGGACTACTCCACTGGATGGTAGATGAATATTTCCTTGTTGATTGGTTGTAACAACTTTCGCATCTATTGTGGATTATTCCATTAGATGTTGGACAGGGCTCTTTGGTTCATGTGTGTCTCTTCCTTGGTGGTACTATTACCTCTCACTTAAAGGCTCACTCCCCCCCCCCCTCGCTTTTTTGTAGTAAGAGAACCTATACATAGTTGTGTTGCACACTCACCAGGCACACTCACCTCATTGTTTGAGGATACCATTACATCACTCTCCTGTGGTAATAGCTAGAGCCAAGGAAGATCTTTGAGTATTTGGAAATCAGGAATTTATACCAGATGGGACTCCTACACAAAACGATGTGAAGTTTGATTGGGACTTCAATCAGGGAGATCCCTTTGGTTGACGGATTTCCAGCACTGTCAACAGGTTGCCTAGTTGTGTCGTAGGCATTATTTTGTCCTTGAATACACATAAGATGGACCTAGATCCATCGTACCCCACTAGTGTAGTGTTATCCAGGGATTGGGTATCTAGTTTGATGAAAATTGAGTTCTTAGTGATGAATCAAGGCATGAAATCCAATATTTAGCGGAATTGGGGAAGGTGTGGGCAACCTCGAGTATGATGGTTTCGTGCACAAATGTGAAACTATGATGTCTATGTCTGTGTTTGTTGCTAGGGGAAATGTGAAGGGTAGGGTAATGCCTCCTAAATTCCCATAACACGAGACATTGGTTAATGAAATGGTTTGGTTCCTCACATAACTTGCACAAGGAAGCATGTTAGGGTGTCATTGGTTCTAGTTTTTTCTGGGTATGGTGGGATATTGAGTGACTAGAAGAGGAATATGAGCATGAAGCTTCTCCCCCAATAATATAAAAGATGGTTATGAATCCATCATTTACCATTGGTGTGGTGGGAATTGATGGGAGAACGGTATAGGCTTGGGCAAGTGCACCTAAATCATCTCAATATCAAGGGATTTCATGGCAATGATGAGTGTAATGCATGTATTATGCACATATACAAATGCATGGTTGGTGCACAATGCCTTATTACGCACAGCTATGGTATTTTCTCCAGTAGGTGGAGGGGGCTTCACTGGTGCTTTTGGGGCATGTAGAAGAGATTTTAACTCATCTAACTCGGGGAACATATGCGTAGTGTGTCCAACTATTTCACAAAAAGCACAGTGTGTAGGTATCATAGAGGGGGCAAGTGTTTGAAGCTTCCACCTTCTGGCCTTTTTTCTTATCCCTTTTTTTAGCACTGAGTGGTGTCGATGCAGGCATTACTTGTTGTGGGGAGTTATTTGAGGAGGGGCTACAGGAATGATTATTTTTGAGGAGATAACTGATATTGCTAACATGGCCTAAGGGTCTAGATACCATATTAGCATTTCCAATGCCATATTTGGCAACGTGAGTGTTGTGATGACATAGTGCGAGACAAAACTAGGTGGAGGGTATAAGAAGGGTGTTTGGGTGATACATATGGTAAGAATGTATAATCATCAACTACATTGTTATTGGTATCTGGAACTAGTTCTAGATCTTAAGGGATGTTTGATGAACTCATCATACATGAGGAAAATCTTGTAGATTCACAAGCTCACACAATTTACTAAAGCACAGGACAAGAATATACTTCTACTTTCAACCAGCGGAATCCAATAGATCGATGAAAACAATATGAACAAGAAGAAGAGAAATTAATGGCACATAACACAATATGTATCTGGGCAAAGCCACTGCTCAAAACCCCTCTATCTATATTGAATATATCATAAATATGAGTGAAGATACAAAGTTGGTTCTCACTAGAACAATTCCACACAAGTATGCTCAACTCTCTTAGCTCACAAGCTAGCTCTTAGCCAATTCTTAGCCAATTATGCAACTTTCCAAGCTCTAATCTCTTGCATAATTCCTAGGATGAATATCCTGTATTTAAAGGGAATTCATGCTTCCAAAACTACACAATCCAAACATAGGATAAACCTCTCATGCATGCATGATATTTACACTCCAATAAATAATACTAGTGATAGTACATTGTCCCTACACTCTATTCTCAACTGGGTCTTTCTCTGAACTGACATGCATGAGTTTCTCATGAGGGAATCTTCATTTAACTGGAGTACCACTAGTGGATGCACTAGTGCACCAACTGACTATTATTTCTCTATTAGTTCCACAAATAGTTTTGAACTAATTTAACTGAGCTTAACTCAGTAAACTGAGTGATCTAATTTCTAACTAAAATTAAACTCATACTAGACCCCTAAAACTTAGGGAGAACATATAACTACAGAAAGACTTCCAACTTCAAATTCCTAAGCTAATTAAGTTAATTAAACTTAATTAACTATTTACAAGTTTTTATAAGAATAGAATTTTGATTTTAATTCTCAGTTTAATTCAAGGAAAAATTCAATTGGAATTTCTTGTTTCCATTTCTCAACACTCCCTCTCAAAAAGAAAAGGATTATTAGCTACCCCGATCCTATCTCTGTGAAACTAGAATCTACATCTTGACAAGGCCTTTGTCAAAATGCCAGCATCTTTCTCCTCCATGGGAATGTACTCTAACAACATAATCTACCTCAATCTACAATCTCTGAGATGATGATATCGGATATCAATATGCTTGGACCAATCATGAAAAATTGGATTTTCAAAGAGTTTGATACAACTCTGATTATCCCAGAAAATCATAACTGGATCCATCTGCTGACCAAAAAAACCAACTAGGATCTTCCTCATCCAGATGGCCTCACATGTTTCCTGACTTGCAGCTATGTACTCTCCCTCTACCAAACTGAGTGCAATTGATCTTTGTTTCCTATTGTACGAAGAAACTATCGCTCACCCAATACTGAAGATCCCTCCTGATGTGCTCTTCCTGTCGGATGGACTCCCTACCCAATATGCATCGGTGAAGCCTTGAAGCTTCACTCCCTTTGTTCTTCTGTACCATAATCCATACTAAGAAGTTCCCTTCTGGTATCTCAACACATGCTTTGTCACATTCCAATACAGCTTGGTAGGCCTAACCATTGCTTGACGAATTTGGTTAACTTCATAACACATATCCAGTATTGTGTTCACCAAGTACATGAGTGAACCCACAAGGTGTTTGTAAACAATAGCTTCCACTACTTCCCCTGAATTAGCATCCTCCTTCCTCCAGTTACCTACTACAAGAGTCCCCTTGGGTTTGTTTCTCTCCATGCGGTATCTATTGAGTATCTCATTGGTGTACTTTCCCTGAGACACAAACAACTCCCCATCTCCCTAACATACCTTCATGCCAAGAAAGTAATGCATGAGCCCCATGTCCTTAATCTCAAACTCTCTTGAAAGGTCCTCCTTGCAAGACTTAATCAGTTGATCATCAACTGTTAGTATGAGATCATCAACATAAAGTACAATGATTAGTAGTTTACCTTCCACCACTATGTGGTATAGGTTCGCATCTGCTTCACTCTTCGTGAAGCCCAACTCGATGAAGTAGCTATCTATCCTAGTGTACCAAGCATGGGGTGCTTGCTTAATCCCATACAATGCTCTCTTGAGCCAATACACATGTGGCTCACGGTTAAAGGTCTCAAAACCTTCAGGCTTTTCAATGTACACCTCTTCCTCAATCATGCCATTAAGGAAGGTTGTCTTCACATCCATCTGATCTATCTTCCAACCCATATGTGTCGATAGTGCCAATATAGAACTGATTGACGAGTACCTTGCAACAGGAGCAAAGGTCTCATCATAATCAATCCCCTCTACCTATGAAAAGACACGAGCCACAAATCTAGCCTTATGCTTCTCCACACTACCATCTGCAACTTGCTTTACCTTGTAAAGCCAACGAGATCTCACCACTGACTTGTCCTCCGATATCAGTATCACATCCCAAACACTGTTACGAACTATGGAGTCATACTCCTCTACCATGGCATCAACACAAACTAGTTGTTGCACTACTTTGCTTAAAGGAAGATGGCTCTGTCAACACACATTCGCCCATAAGAGCCATGTATCTAGTGTACCTCTCAGGTGACCTCCTATCCCTATGCTTAGAATTGGGTTCTCCCACATTCTCTCGTGCATCATCCAACAATTTTTCAGCCTCTCTGGTGCAATTTTTTCCCTCTCTGCAAGACTCTACCTGAGTGGATGTCTCCACTCCTAAATCCTCTGCATGTGGCTACTCCACATCAATTTGAGGCTCCTCAAACTTAGGAGCCAAATTCTCCTCATCCGCATGTATCTCAAGCTCCCTCTCTAGGGAAACTTGCATGGCCTTCTCCTCATCGAATCTAACATCCCTCCGAACCATTGTCATCCTGTTGGTCGGAAAGTACACCTAATAGTTGTGAGATGTAACAGTGTACCCCAGAAATATCCCCAACTTTTTTGTTAGGTCAAGCTTCTTTTGTGCATATTTGGTCACATGGGAATATACCGATGACCCAAAAATTCTGAAGTGACCAACATCTGACCTCTTACCGTAGAATAAGCCTCCTCTGGTGTCTTCATCTCAAGTATTCAATGTGGGCTACAGTTCTGAATATAAATCATTGTGTTGCGTGCCTCAGCCCACAAGTGTAGTGGTAGGCCCTAATCATGCAACATTTCCCTTTCTTCCCCTACTATGCTTTTGTTCTTCCTCTCGTCCACCCCATTTTGCTGAGAGTTATGGGGTTCAACTCTTGTTTAATCCCTTTCGCTGCACATAAGTTCTTAAACTCGTTTGAGACATACTCATCACTGTTATCACTTCATAGATATTTAACCTTCTTTCCTGAATCTTTCTCCACTAATGCTTTAAACTCATAAAACTTTGTGAAAGTTTGATCCCTTTTATACATGAAAATTATCCATCATTTTCGATAAAATTCATCAAAAAATATAACATAATACTTGTGTTTGGTCATGGATGCTGTCGAGAATGGTCCACACACATCTGAATGGACTCGCTCTAGAATAGCCTATGCTCAACTATCATTGTCGTGAAAGGAAGAATTGGTGTATTTTTCCAAAGTACACCCTTTGCATGTATCAACTTACTCAAGTGTACCTTTGGGAAGACCGGTAGAGATCTGATGCAATATCTTCAAAGCCCCATGATGGAAGTGGCCCAATTTCTTGTGCAGCAACTCGCCAATGTCTCAGCTCTGCACCCTTTCTAATTTTGTTCTCAAAGCAGCAAACTCCTCTACCTCTAGCTTATAGAAATTCTTCATCTGAATCCCTATCTTATTTACTTGAATCGTGGCTATGTGTCGAAGGAACACCTTTCCTTTCGAGAAGATCGCATCATAGCCTCTATCCTCAAGCATGGCAACGAATACCAAGTTCTTCTTTAGTCTGGGCACATACATAGCATTCTTCAAGGTGATTAGAGCCCCATGCTCCCCCTGAAAACTAATCATGCCCGATCGAGTAACATTATACTTCTTGTCATCACCCATCTCAATATGCATCTGGAGATCTTTCTCCTCTAGGTCACTGAATAACTCTTTGTCACCAATCATGTGGAATGAAGATTCACTTTCTAAGTACCATACACTTCCCATCATTGATGACATCATGCATGCAATGAGGAAAAAGTCCAATTCAAATTGAGATGCCAACGCCTCACTCACCACTCCTCCTAAGGACTTCTTCTTAGACTTATTGATGTTGGCATTATGATACAGGTGTTGTCCTTGATGGCAACTCACTCAGATGACAGATCATAGTGCAACAAGTCAATAGCAAAGAATTAATGATCAGACTACAAAGAATGAATAAAGAGAGGTATACGTAGATTCACCTTGACAAAGGAGTGTATACACGCAGGTTAACAGACCAAAAGGAGTGTATAATGTACACATGCATTTTCATAGAAGGAAAAGCGTGTATATCTTGGGAAACTAAGTTTTGGTCCAAGGTATTTGGTCCATGGTACTTTGATCCATGTTATTGGTCCAAGGTATCTGGTCCAAGGTATTGACCCAAGGTATTTGGTCCAAGGTATTGGTCCTAAGTGGTTTTGGTCCATGGTATTGAGAAAGGCCTAAAACTATATAAGGAGGAGAAGATCATTAGGCCAGGTGTGCAAGGATTGAATATCTGATGAAGTGTGAGATCCAGTATGCAGGTTATGGGCTTGTGATGCTTTGCTTGATCTGAACTAAGGATGCACCTATGTGTATGATGATGGATGATGGATCGGGATATTAAGGCTTGGAATGTATTATCATTATGTTGTTTGATCATGGATAGAATAGTTCCAAATACTAATGCATGTTTTATTCTGCAAATGTTATGATCTGGGTATGAATGAATTCTAAAATAGATGTAAGTGTTTAGGTTAGTATTTGCAGATCTGTACACGGGTTCGCTTTGATAAAAGTGCGTATACACACTGGTTCGGCTCATCACGGTAGCATATACATTATGAAATATTATATCTGAATTTGCAGTTGGTTCTAGTGGTTGTTGCAGAGTTCTGGGTTATGCTCTGTGTTCTGGTGACTGTGTTTTGATGACAAGGCTTCAGTGATTCAGTTGTTGGGTGATTCAGGGATTGATGATTGAGTATTCAATGATTGGTTAATGCAATGGTTGTATTGCAGTGGTGATTGATTTTGAGCTTCAATGTTGTTGATGGGTCCAGTATGAAAATTGGATGAAACGTGGCCTTCATATTATGGTGTTGTGATCCAGGAGTATCCAATCTGAAAATTTATGAAACGTGGTCCCTGGAGGAAGAGAGAAGGTCGTAGCCTTCTTTAGGCTAGTGCCTACGTACTGGTAAAAATATCGGCCAATACAAGATCCAGGGGGTTGGAGCTCCCTTCCAATAGCAACTGGAAAATGAGAGAGGGTTGTAGCCTTTTGTAGGCCAGCGCCTATGTACTAGTAAATATATCGACTAGTAAAAGAGCCAGGGGGTTGTAGCTCCCTTCGAGTAGATGCTGGAGAATGAGAGAAGGTTGTAGCCTTCTATAGGTGGGTGCCTGCATACTAGTATGAGTCTGCACCAATACAAGATTGTAAACAAGTTTTTCTCATATTAAAAGAAGATAGCGGCAGGTGGTTTTTGCCCCGAATTGGGTTTCCACCTTAAATCTTGGTGTTCATGTGTGTTTCTTATGTGTGATGGTCTGTTCTATTTTTACTGCACCTGGTTACTATTTATATGGTTAATGAAGTTCTGATGCACTAATTAAAGATCAACATATGATGAATTAATTGAATCATAAGTTTGTTGGATATACACTAGTTGCCTTAAACACAGTTGCGTGTACACGCGAGTTCCCTTAACTTAAGTAGTGTATATAAATCTGATTATGGAAATGAAAATTTACTGACTTGCTAATACTAATTCTTGCCCCCCTCTCAGTATTATTTCCAACAATTGGTATCAGAGCAGGTCCTTTGGTAGAATCTTGATCGCTTGAAGGAGATCCGTAGAAACAATGGGAAAGAAGCTAAACAAGAAAGCACCTCAAAAGAAGAAGACATCTCAAAGGAATGGTGACAACAGGAGAGACAATTGTCCGTTAGATGGAAACAAGGATTTAGATTCCAAATCACGTCAAAATGAATAAGAAAATGAAGCAGCAGATAAAATCATAGATCCACAAGATCTATTTAACAAAAGGGAGTGTGCCCTCAAAGAAGAAGTTACCAGATTAAAAGCTCAACAAGAGTGTGCCTTCAAAGTACGTCAAATGATGCAGGATGAAGTGATATCATTAAGAAATAAGCAGAATGAAGAACTACCTCAAGCAAATAAAGAACAAGAAAATGAGATTCTCAAATTAAGGCAACAAGTGGAAGAAGGAAGAAAGGCTGAAGAAATCTTGAAGAAGCAACATCTGGAAAAGGAAGAACAACATCAGGTTGAGGTAAATATCTTAAAAAGTAAATTAGAAGAAAAATATAAATTGTTACGGTTTCAAGACAGTTCTAAGATTTTGATGATATTCTTAGTAGTCAAAGATCTCTTGCTATCAAAACTGATCTTGGTTTTTATGAATCTATTGAAGGTGAATCTAGCTCACAGGGTGAGGCAAGGAACTCTAATGCAAAACCTGAAATTCTCAACAAGGAGATAAGAGTTCAACCCCATCAACAACATTACACAAAAATATCGAGTGCTTGTCTTGTTCGGCTCGTTAAAACTATCGAAATTTCATCCCTTTTGTATTATTTTACGCTTTTTTGAACTTAAGGGATTATATAACGAAAACGAATCTTTCGATTCTCCTTTCCATTTCTTTCAGACTCTCTAAAATTGAAAGAGACCGAGTTATCTTTGTCGTTAAACTCGTTAAAACCGAATAGCGACAAACTCATCTAAATGGATGAGAACGAGTTTCACTGTCGCTAGGCTCACTAAAATATAGCGACAGGCTCGCCCGAAGGGGGGATTATAGAACAAGCATATGTTATCCTCCTCAAGCTTGACAAAAATAAAGAGGTACTGGTCAGCAATGACTGGGGAAAATTGGGAAGAAAAGAAGAAGAAACTTTATTGGTAGCAAGTCGCTCTTGAACATGACACTTTCCTTCCGCATCCATGACGGGTTGGGTTGTTCCATTCACTGTTCTTCACCATTGGTCCGTCACGCCATCCATCATTAGGGTTAACGCTACCAATCCATCGTCAGTGTCGCCTATATGTTCAAGAGAAGTCATTCAGACAATTCACCTGTCTCACCCACTGCAATACATTCATGCTTCATTCCTTCATGACCGCCACCCTAAACCCTGTATCGTTAGTTTGTTTTCACCTCCAAAATCATTTGCTTCGTTCTGTGTCGTTGATGTGGGATTCATTAAGGCCCTCCTGCGACGGGTCACTTCTTGTCGACATCAGCTCATTATCCAAGAAGTTGACTTAGCAACAACCCTTTCAATACTTTGAAGCTTGCATGCTTCAATCACAATGGCAAGTTTCTCACTTTCAGCGACAGGTTTACATCAATGGCCTCCGACCGAGAGATTTTACGTGGTGTTCGACGCCAAGTCCCTTTTCACACCACGTGAATTGTACTGTAGTACCTTGAGGGTCATTGTCATTATTGGTGATTCCTCTTGCACCTGTTAACAGCTTACATCATTGGCTGGTAATCAGGTGATGTCCTTCCATGTTCAACTCCTATTCATTTTTCACATGAATCGACTTGTACTCCGAGTGAAGATTGAACGAGTTTTGAAAACCCCGGATCTAGTTTCATCCATCCGGGCTGCGATATATTCAGGAATATAAAAACATCCAGTGTACATCATTGTCGAACAGATGATCATCCAAATCAAAGGATGATGTGTCCATATCATCAGTCTGTCATGCAGATGGTTGTCTGTCCTATGTACATGAAAATGAGTTTATAAAGTTGATCATGGGAATGCGGCGCCTCAGCTAGATCATGAAAAAATGTTGTCAAAATAATGTATTGTATTGTATCTTATTACAGGTCGCCTCCCAGCTCGGAAAAACTTCGAATCCTCATAGTAAAGCATTTCACCCGACAACAGAAAGATTAACGACCTCATGCTTTAGGGGGAAACTGTTATAGAAATTTTTGGGCACTTCAACCCCAATCATAAATGTCCATAAACTAAGGGCTCCTAAGTCCCTAAAAGTGTTGCTTCACTGCCTAAAGGAATAAGGTCAGTTGATTACATCATCTCCCAGAAGTTCTCCACTGAAAACTGGCCATAAATGGTCAAAATTGGACCATACTGAAAGCTCAATGCATAGGGTGTGATGCATATCACCTTCCCAGTGTATAAGGTGCGATGCATACTGATTTGCTCCTCTGTAGGATGCGATGGTCGGGAATGGACAAATGGCAGGGACAAAAATGCTAGGTGGAAGATCATGGAATCTTCCAGAAGCTTCCCCTCTAACACTTGCCACTCCATTTTCGACCAGGGATGAGTAAGAGATCATCATTCTCCAAGTGGAAGCAGGAACTATCAAAGAGAAGACACTAATCAAGATCCCAAAAGATTACTCACCTCTCTGTAATCATCTATATATGGGTCCTTCATCACAGAGATCCGGAGGCTGGAATTTTGTATCCTATAGAGAAGTGTTGTTGGTATTTTGGTGTACATTCACAGTGTTGGGTGATCTAGCTTTGCTTGAGGTGAAGAAGGGATTCTTAGCTGGAGGATGATGCTGGCTTAGAGCACATGGTTGTAATCTTCTTGCTACTTTTCCTCTGAATAAAGCTATTCTTGTTTCCTTCCATATTCTTGTGTACTTGTTTATATATGCATGTATATGGTTAATGCACATCTGATCCTGCATTATTTATGAATTTAGATCCTTGTTTCTTGCATAGTAGTATGTTGCTGTGATTCCACAGGTCCTCTTGAAGCTGGGCAGACAAAGAAGAAGCAGAAAAACTCTATCAATAAGGAGAGGAAATCGAGTGCAAGACTCAGGTTGGCCCTCTTGGTTCTCCTCTCATCTATTTTCATAAAAGGAATCAATAGTAGACTTTGATTGTTTGTTTCTAAGATAGCCACCCATCTTAGTGGGATTAACAGCATCCGAGTGGACACTATCCCCGTATAAAAAAATGAAGAATTTACAATTTGGAGAATATTTTAATGAATTTTAGGATTTTTAGCCCAATGCACCGCGCCATCTCTATGCGCCGTGCCAGTGTATTTTTTGCACTGTGGAGGGCAGCCCAATGCGCCGTGCCATCTCTATGTGTAGTGTATTTTTGTAGGAGCCTTTGGGAGACCTTCCCGATGTCCAAATTGGGCACAAGATAGCTCTTTGGAAGGTTCTGTGAGTTTACTTTCCAACCTAACTAGAATCTTTTAATTTGGAGTTCGTTTGTCCTGTCAAAGATCAAATCTCCCAAGACTAGTCAAAATGTGCAAAATGAGGCTACCTAAAGGCAGAGTGTTGTTGCAGTCAACTTTTGAAGGTCTTCCTCAACTCCAAATTGAGCTCATGATAGCTCATTGGAAATATCTTTGTATCTAGTTTTCATTTGTCTCATCAAAAAGGTCATTTGGCCAACCAAGCTAGTAGAAAACTTGATTTTCCCAAGGTCACTTTAGAGGTACATCAATTCTCTCAAGGCAACTATATTTTTGACATTTCTCTAAAACCATGACACCTGTGTAAAAAGTGAAGGAGATTTTTCTTCCATGGCCTATTGTGGACAAAAACTCTCTCTGTTTTCCAAAATTCATCTTTTATTGCTCAGAAACATCATTGGAGTAAAACCTATCCCGATGTGTGGAACATGGGATTTGTCGAAATGAAGAGAAATGAAGGGGATAGGGGGCTTCTAAATTCTTGAGGAAATTTTGAGAAGTAGGGAGGGATGTTAGGAAATGGGGGAAAGTGGAATTTCAAATATTGAATGAGGGGAAGGGGTCCGAAAAAAAAAAAGAAAGAGGCCTAGCCTAGAAAATAGGGGTTGTAGCAAGAAACTAGGGTTTGTGTGAAAATGAGGAATTTGGGGGATCCCAGTGATGCGAAGTGTTTAATAAGGTACATTAAGGATAGGGGAAGGTGTACGAACATCCAGATACAAGTTTTTCTAATGATTCGACCATCCAAGATAAATTACCTTCAAAACCCTAGGAGAGGAAAATGAACCTTACCTAGGCGCAACTGAAGCATGAACAAGGTGTAAAATAATCCATTGGAACCTGACATGATAATGAAAACCCTCTGAATGATGGCACACTCAGCTGAATGGTGACATGGACTGACATTTGGACAACTTTGACAGGAGTAAAAGAAAACCCTAGACCTAATGCCTAGTGACCAAATTTTACTTGAAGACTCACTGAAACGACAAAATTTGACCTTGACACCTTAAAATCACTTTGTAAGAGCATGTTTGATCACTAGAGGAAGGTTGCAAAGACTGACACTAATAGGGAGCTTGACCCAAGTTCATATTTATTCATGCCAACCAACAAAACCCTAACTATTGTCCCTTTCAGAAACAATCCACATAGTGCAAGTTGTAGTCTCACCCAAAGCAGTATTGGGGGATGCTAGAACTAGGTTTCTACATACAGAGACCGTGTGATGTGTATTCCTAATCCCTTGCAACTCAGATCCACCTTCACACAAACCTATACCATCCTAATGTCTACTACTGCAACTCTATTTAGCTAACCTCCATGATCATGGTGGATATTGGTGGCCAGCTGCCAATTCCACTTGGACCCCACCATTGCTTCTTTTAGTTTTTTAGTTTCCCTGATTGTGGCATAGTTTACTATTTTTAGCAGTTTTTCGGGTCCTAAACTTCCAGAGCCATTTTGAGGCCCTAAACGACGCTTTTTTGGAAATATACTACCAGCGATTTGTTGTTTCAAATCATCTTCTTTGTCGTAGTCCTTGGAGATATCCTTCCAACAGGTTATCATGTGCATCAAATGGAGATAATATGACCAAGTCACGACCCCGAGAAGTTAGTTGTCCAACTCACCCCAACAGGGCCCATAAACTCTTGGTGTTACATGTCCTCAGCTTAGAGTTTTGGTTGTTTAGGGATTTCTTTTATTGTTCAACAATAAAAAGGCCCTTAAGCCTCATTGTAAGGAAATTCAGAGGCATGTAGCCACCACATCTCTTCTCAGAGATCAACTACCATCACCCAACCTAGTTTATTTCCATTTTTGTTTGTAAGCATATTTCAGTATTCTGCATTAATGAAATGAAGTATTATTTATGTTTTGTCTCTATATGTGTTTATTTATATACTTTATTGTGTTCCTATTTAAATCTAGATCAGTGGGATTAGTCGTATCAGAGCGATCTGCTCTTTCTCTGTTTTTCCTTGCATGTCCCCAACAAGGTTGGGATATAAAGAGTTAGGGCTTGAACTAGTCAAACCTTTGCAAGACTAGCCTCACAAATCCTGATGACTTCCCATGGTGGATGAAAAGAAAGATGAGGGGGCAGGAGATCCTATCAAAATCTTGCTCGAAGAGGCCCTCGAGCAACAAAGGAATGTAATGATGGACAACTTTTCCCAGATCCTTCAGCGGTTGTGTTATATACCTAGGGGGGTAATATGGGGTACCGAGGGAGGTACCCAAGGTAATAATGTAATAATGGGATGGGCCATAGTAATAAATAAGGTGGTTAACCCATGTCATGTAAGGGACCACAAGTAGTTAATAATAATGTAAGGGGCCCATGGTATTAGTTGATGGTATGAGGAAACCATGGTAATGATGCATGGTATTGTATGTATGAGGCCTATAAAGAGGCTAGAGACTCCACATGGAGGGATATGAAGAGATTCTTGTATGAACAAGCATATGGCTTGTGGAGTATTCTCCTTCCTTAAGGAGTGAATGTATGGTGTTGCCCTACCATAAGGGTTTGATAATAAAGACTCATTTCATATTATTTCTGGGTTTATTTGTATTATCTTATATTTTCATATCAGATCTATAATATTTTTGGGTTAGATCTACAACAAGTGTA